>JAFMSR010001854.1:0-24955 GCA_022818135.1 Saxidomus purpurata | reverse complement strand
CTCTTGCTTTATGCAACAAGGTAGTAACTCACAAGCAAAACATTCCACGGGAATCTCTATGTAGAAAAAACATTATTCCAGCATGCATCATACTTTCTACTTGTTTCCGAGAAAAAGTAACAAAATCGGAGGCCATCATGATCATGCAAAGCGCAGAAAGATTTGTTCTAAACGTGCTTACTGGGACTCGGCTCCCTAAACACCTAAGGGAATGTCCAGTTAAGTTGTTTTATATGAATAAATGTACTACAAACACTAAATTGTTACTTAATTGTTTTATAGCATACCTTGGTTATAACTTTTTTATAAAAGCTTTGAAAATTGATCATTTTAATTCAAACTTACTGATTTTCTTTATGATACAGATGACCGTATTATCAAATGAAAACAACGCACGTTAAAATGATATATTAACATTATGATTTTGGAGGCTACAATTCTTAAGCAATCATTATCAGTTGAGTTTGATTAAATGCATAATCAGGGTAGAAATTGGGTCACAGCATGAGGAAACGGCTCCTGTGCTGTTCATTTGGTGTTATTTTGTTAAAGGAAAGACTTTTATTTTTTTCCCCCCAAAATTGTAAGGTCCGTAGAGCATTTGGTATGTGATTATTATATATAATATCTAGAAGCCCTTTACAAGCATAAGCCCTCTAATAGCATTATCTTGTATGTGGGCTTTGCCAAGTCTCTTCGGTTAAAGCCCTTTGGTCAAAATTTGCCCCGCCGTTTTATACAGTCTTATATGCACAGAAATACTTTCAACATTTCTTGTGAGGCCTGGAGCCTAGACATGTGATTTGTAGCACAGCCTCGTTGTCTTCTACCACGATTATTTAAATTACATGTATTACCCTAGTGTCAAAACTGGCCCTGTCCCATGTGTCATTATTTGAGAAACACCTATTTAGGACAATTGATAAGTCTTCCGCTACGTAATTGCAAAGTCCAGAGCTTACTTATTTGTAATGAAACACTTTCTAGTTGTTTTCCCAGATGACAATCATTCTCATGGAGTCAAAATAGACTGCCCTTTTGATCTAATTTCTTGGATTTGAAGCTGCAGTGATAAAATTTGGACTATGCATCAAGTTTTGCGAACTGATTAGCAGTTTTGTAAACAAGTTTCAGTGTTAATTTTTGCATCTATGTGTAGTGAAGCTAATAAACCATAATCAAGCTTGAAGTGACATTATGCGCCTTATGCACATTTTTTTTCAAGTAAAACTCCAGCTGAAATAGGTGTGTGTAAAAAGGGTAGAGGAAATAATAGCTTTTAACCCAATACACCAAACTATTCATGCTACCAGTACGAAATAATAACTTTCCTAACATGACTTTTCCTATTTTGACCGGGAGAGTCAATTTAAACATAAAACAACTGCATGCAGGAGTTGCTTCCCTTCCACTGCCGAAATATCTACCAACAACAACAATAACACAAGGGAGATCATTGCGAAGAAAGGGACTATTGTTTTATTAGTCCAATGCTTTTATTTCTAAAGCACCAACTTCATATACTGAGGCGACATGAACATTAGTTAAACAAATTTAAATGCAGAGCAACCGAAAATTGCGTTTATAAAACTGTCACCAAAATACACTATGTGCAGTAAGATGCGCATAATATGTGACTTTAAGTTTGCAACGGATTTTCAATGCTGACCTTAGAAAGAGATCTACAGCTTTGACTTCCATATTTGAGTACAGTTATATTCAGGTGAGCCATATAGGGCCATGATGGCCATCTTGTTAACACAAATACTTCTGATGTATAAATAAGGAGAATCAATGATAACTATTTAGTTTAAGGTGTTATTTTCTTTTAAATAGTCTTCACATTTAATGAGTTATAAAGAATTACGACTTTGTTGCACAAACAAAAACTTGTGAAAAATACACAAATTCAGCACAACAAGTTCGTAACTAAAACTTGTAACAAAATCTCATTTCTAATAAATGTTTCAACTTTCATTAAGTGATTGCTTTATTTCGTTTCCTTTTGCAAAAGCAAATTCTAAAATATTTCCTAACAGGCTATATAACTCTTCTTTAAAATATGATATTTTTTGCCACTACTGAAAAGTTCTCAAAAACTGAGTTACGACTTTGTTGCGTTGAGGTGACGACATGTAGGAAACGATATACACGTTATTTTCTCGAAAATGTGTTTACAGTGTGTAATATAAAACCGGTATACAAATATTGACATATGATTTCGGTAAATAGCTAAATGTATGGACCTGATGTATGCGATATATATCGTTCCGTAATATATAAAGCCGTGATGACAATCGATTTCTTATTTTCAACTCACAGAACAAATTGAAAAATCTTTACAACAACTTTATTGAAACTCGCCGTTAACTCCCGCGCTTTTATTTACAAGAATATCAACCACATTGCCATATGCCTAATCACGGGGCCTCCGATAAACCAACGAAGTTGCACCAACATTGTTAGTCATGAAATACATTCAAATGTAGCATTATAATACATGTGGTTTATTTTAGTTTTACTTTATTCATAACGTTTAGGAAATAGTATACGTACCGATGGCCAATCTGTGATGTCAGAAAAAACAGCCCCGTTTTTCATTTCAAACTCCGTATCATTCACTGACATACTATCGATGTCATTTAGTTTGCATGACCTTTCCTCGGTATGGTAGTCTATTGACTTGCACAATTTTAAACTCAAACATTCTCTCGCACAGTCATGATGGCCAGGGACACTAAATTCGGCGACCGCATGGCCCACCAGACGCTTATTTAAATTTTCTGTTTTTAATCTACATTGACTCTCACATGCGCATCTTCCAGTTATTCCTAAAATGTACAATATCACTATTAACAAGCTAAGAGATAAGTCCGTCATGATAGAACAACGCTGCTTAGAATAAAATACAAATCAGATGTTCACATATCCCCGGGTATTAGCTATATATGACCTACGTGTCAAAAAGTCTAAATTTTACGACAAATGTTCATTTATTAATCCGTCATAGCAACCATGTTATTTTTCTTTATATCTGATGCAAAATCATTGTTTACAACAGTAACGCCGTTCATAATGTTAATTTATTTAGCACTTCGCGCCAAATGAAACACATGGGCTTATGATCAACTGCAGATATGCTGGTTGACTATTATATATTTATTAAAGCATACTTCTGTATGATTAAATCTTCGTTTACTTAAAAAACATAAAATTAACATGTAATCTGATAAGCTTTAAAAGCAGTTTCCATAAACCCACAGTACTTCAAACGTCTGTCACACATGCGTAGAAAAATCTGCATGTGTAGCAGCAATTTGAAAATGTGCGGTTACTGGCATTTCCTATCGTTAAATTCCAGCAATTTCTTCTTGTTTGGCATGGAAACTGTCTCGTTCTTGAAATATAGGAATGTAAAACATACATTTGAAAAAAGGCCAAAGATGCTTGAATTATTATCACGAATATAATTTTAACTTGACTCTTCGAAGAAAAGGGGAGCTATCCTTTTCGCCTCGGTGTTGGCGTCATACTTTGGTTAAGTTTTCCGTACCATGCCCACCCCAAAATCATTATATAAATTAGAAACTTTACATTACTTGTTTAACTTTTCCGTACCAACCAATTTTTTACAAAACCATTACAGATTGCACTACTTCATTACTATCATTACCTCCGTCAACAGACAAGAGTACATAACTGTGTGAAGGTTGTTGTCAGATTAACGGCCCTTTTTCGACTTAGAAAAAAACATTGAATCTGGGTAAAATTCACTTATTGGCGTAACCCTTTGAGTGTTTGCTGTGAAACTTGGAATGGACCCTTATCTGTAGACAAGAGACGGTAACTCTGTCAAGTTTTTGTTTTGAATTATGGCCCTTTTCGACTTAGAAACTCGGTTAAGTTTTTCGTACTTGTCCACTTATTGACTTAACCATTTGAGATATTACTTTGAAAGTTGGACTACTTATGTACCATCATGACACCCATCTGTAAGCAGGAGTAGATAACTAAGTCAAGAATAATGTTTGATTGAACTTAGAAAATCCTACTTAAAGTATTTTGTGGTGCAACTTCAAGTCATTATAGCGCAGAAAGGTCAAGAAGTGTCGCAGGAAGTCAAAGTAAGGTAGTAAGTCGAAGAAGCGCAGTAAGTCAAAAAAAGCGAAGCATGTCGATTTAGCGCAGCTAGTTGTGCAGTGAGTCCAGTTTGGTTTAGCTAGTTTAAGTTGCAAACCCAGGAGGTCTAGAAGTCTTAAGAATAGCTCCGCAACAATAATCATTTCACAATTAATTATATTGAATTGCTAAATTCAATAGACATTTTCACCTTGATCGTGGACCTAATTGACAAAGGATTGAATTTACTGTTGTCAAGCCGTACGCTAGAACTGGTCTTAGGTCTGAGTGGTCAAGGTCAATGTCACTATTACAAAAACGGGAAAATTTTTTACAGGTCATTACTTCTCTTAACATCTACATGAATTTAGAATAGAATAAAAGGAAGCCATGAGTGAATTGCTCAACAACCATAACTCTAGGTTGCCCAATATTTGAATTATTCCCTATATTGTAACTTATTTTGCTTGATATGAGCTTGACTTTTAAAGTATACAAAGGTAAGATGAAATATATCATAAGAAGATGGAGTACAGAGCCAGGAGCATAATTCCTGACTTGCTCTATTTTTCTCCATTTATTATCTTCAAATTTGCTTGTCTGGTGCATTGAGCTCTTCAACTCTTCTAATTAAAATGTAGATACACTGTGACTAGGGATAGTTCACTGCCGAAGATGAGTAACTGTAGCCGATGTGTTTTTATTTTCTTCCTCTATTATATATTCATAACGTTACATTTATTCAAAATATTTAGTACATATTTCATGCAATTATAGAGAACATTAAGTGGAAGTGTGATTTCAAATAACCATTATAATCGCTTTTCTCAAAATAATGAAAATCTGTTTCGTAGCATTGTGGCGTTTCTTGTTTTCTATTTTTCTTTGAAGTCGGTATCCATTTGTGATCCGTGTTTGAGGTCAAAACGTAACATTTTCTCCCGTCATTTCTTCCTCCTGCACTAGGTAGTGAGTCACCTCATGATATTTTGCATACATATTTATGGGTGTTTTAAGGATACATAACACTTACGTAGCCTTATTTAAAACTACATTGTATTACTATTAGTCCAAGCTTTAAAAGCTGTATTCCACTTAAATACTGTACGCATATTTATACCAAGCCTAGTGCGGCATTTTATATAACCACACATTTCAGTCATTTCGTTGATGTTACAAGGTCAATTTTAAACGGTCAGTTTAAATGATTGCATATATTTCAAACTTAACTATCTCGGTAATTTGAGAAAGAAATTTGCATGAAGTAAACGGGTATCAATAGCTATTGAAAACGGAATTGATATGCTGTGAAGTTAAGCGTTACAAAATCTACGGAATCCCATAGGTGACAAAACCTTTTGCAGGACCCTCGTACATGGTAACTTTAAATCCGTCAGACAACAATATCAGAGTACCTTTTGAGAAAGTTGGCATGGTCCATGTACTCGTGCTTTGGCAAACTATTTTAGGATCTCCAATCATGTAATAGCCTAGTTGACACGTCTCCAAGGCCGTGGACATCTGTCTGATGAAGGACAACATTGCCGTTCTCAATCTCAGGCAAACCACAATCTGAATTATAATAACTGCTTAAAGTCAATATAGCTTTTGTTTATATTACGTTGATGTAACGCACTAAGCGACAAGAAAAATTATAGAAACGCTATACAAAAACCCCCGTTTTTAGCGAGATTTACCCTAGTATTATATCATACATGTAACTATAATTTTATATCTTCCTTTTGTCCAGGAATTACGTGATTATCATATTATTATAATTTGAAATAAAAACTCCAATTTACAGATTAGTTAAATCGAGGTAGTTATATCTATTTTGAGGCATACCAATTAGAACCCTTTAATCCGAGACATATCCCATTAGAACCCTTTCTCTTGAAAAAAAAAACACCTATAGAAATAATTTATTTTGCAGAGTTAAATTTGAACATGGGGCTTTAATCGAGAACATTTGAATGATAATATCCAACAGTCATGACTGATTAGCATTTTTTCTTATTTCAGTTTTCATCAGAAATGTATATGGAACATGAAAATAATCTGATTTCAAGTTTGCCCACATGTATTTAAATATACATAGTCTTATAAATTTATACGGTGCTTAATTGTTAACTCCAGTCCATCTTTCTATTTGGTTATAAGCGATGTGCATTTTATTCAAGTCTGGCAGAAAGCGTTCTGTTTCTTCGGAAGAAGTGCTTAACAGAATCATCAAATAAAGAATGTGCATACTACTTTCCAGAAAGAGATTCGGCTAGCGGATCAAGGACCAAGTCTAGCTTATTCATAATCTATCAGATAAATTTTACCGAAATCCCATATTACAAATGTAAACAACACCAAAACTTAATCCAAATAGTAACCTTTCTCAATCTTGTTACCTTGAAGAAATAAACTGCATAGTAGGATCAGTTCCCTTCCATGTGTCTTCCACTGACATATCTTTGTCTTTGTCTGGTCAGACATCCTAAATCGGGGATAAATTTAAATAACCTTAAACAAATACTCAAATAATTGAATGGATTGCTACCAAGCCTGAAGATTTCAGCTAAATATTCTAGAAAAAAATCGGTAAAATTAGCATGCCAGTATATTAAGTTCTTTAGTTGGAGAGAAAAATCGGCTCATTGTAGGTAATGCCCATTTAAACTGATGCGTTGTTTACCTTCATTGATAAGATCTTTTTTTAATTGATTAATCTTTCCAATGTCCTGACAAAAGTACGCATCTTCAGAGGACATGCATTTCTGTTTGGTGGTGCAGGGCCTTGATCCACATTTATCCACCAATATCTGTTAACAGAATACAATAACTGAATTAACCCAAACAAAAGATAATATTGGTACACCAATGCATTGTATAAGATATAGAGTGGTTGCATTTCAAACCACAGTTATTTGCAAGTGGTTGACTACAATACGGAATCTGTTTTTACTGACAATAGTGCCTCTGTTTAATGCTAGATATTGATAAATTATTGAGTAAAAGAGGTGATATAAATAACATTTTTGGGCAAAGTAGGCATAAAAAAGTAGACATATTTGTTTCAGTCCTATGTCCTATGGATTTAGTGACGTCTTGTTTACATCAGTGATTATTTTATGCTTCCGACTATTGATATTGTCTGGCAGAGCCAGGTCCTGCCAGACGTTTTATTTTCAAATATGTATTCTAATAATTTCATAGAATAAGATTATCAGATCAAGTTCAAATGAATAATGATACAAAGTTGGACGATGAAAACACTGGCACCAGAGTACTGAAATGCCCTGTAATGTTAACAAAATACCAAAAGTATACCTAAATAACACACTATCATGAAAAAAAAACACACAAAAATGGTAAAAAAGTTATTTTCTGACAAACCCCCATATACACGGTTCGAATAATATAGAACAGTGTATACGGGGGTTTGTCAGTAAATGACTGTTTACCATTATTTGTGAATTTTTTCATGATAGTGTGTTATTTAAGTATATTTGTTGGCATTGTAGTACTCTGGTGCCAGTGAATGAAAACCACCTAACACAATTGTTAAATTACAGCATGAATAGGTATAGATAGTAAGGAGGGAGGTTGGGGTGGACAGGGAAATAAAATGTAAACGATACAAATTACAAATCCAAATCCAATGTTCCGGGTACGTCTTTTCTCTGAGCGGGCGCTTTCTTGAATTAACTTAAAACCACGCGAACCTTTGTGGTCACGCTAACTACAAGTTAATTGAGCCTTACGATTGGTCGATATCTGAGATGCTGCGCGCTTGCATGCAAAGATTACATGAATTGAACATGAAATGACTGACCACGGTCACGTGTAAATATAAGCTTGGCAGGGATTAAATTTATCATAATCTGCATCTGACCTATATATGACAGGTTCAAGTACACTGCTATCTGCGAAACATAAACGAATTTATATACAATATAAATTATGATTTTATGCTTCCGACCATTCTGAGGCAGTCATACACACGCAACTCCAAATTGTGAAGAATGGCAATCCCTAGGTTTCTGCTACTGTAATTAGCCTTTTAAGTTGATACTTTGCAGAATAGGTTTTTCTTTTTGTTGGACAACGTTACCAGATTTGCCAATTGTCCAAACTATCGCATTGAACATTAAGTAAAAATAACTGTTGGTTGAGGCCTCTTGCGATCTTTCTTTTATGAAAATCCACACAATGAGAAAAAGGGAAATAAAATTACAGACAATGTTCTTGTTTCTAAAATTTTAGATTTTATCAGGTTTTACAGATTATTGGTTACATTTTCTACATTTAGGTGGCTACTAACCTTATCCGAAATATTTGTCGCCAAAACAAACTGGAGATATTTCGTTGAATGAAAAAGATCAGACACATAAGCTAAGCCTGTTAATTTGATTTAAGCAATTTTTTGGCGGACGTTAGCCAGTATAGAAATTGTTCAATTTATTTACAATATACATCTTGCCACTACATTCTCAAACGAATATAATCGCTAAAACATAGCTGATGGCGGTAACCATGTAGATCTCTGTGCAGCCAAATGCACGTTCATATATTAACACCCTCCACGTATTTAAATATTTCTAGATATGGACATTTTCTTGAAAATATGTAGAGTATGATGCTATACAAATATTGACTAATCAGAAATGATTTTGGTGCATAAACAAATCAATTGACCTGATATATGTCATATATATCGAGACCTAAGGCTGATGTGATTATCACAAACATCGGATCTACAGATTTGTATATTCGCGAAATCATAACTAAGTGTTTATTTTCTTGTATAACCTTAACTAATGAGCGAGATAAACTAATATTTAACAATCTTATTCACAATTATAAATATAAGCATTCATCCTACATCAACAAAAGAATGTTAATGACCTAAAAAGTATTTACATAATTTTATCGAAACTTTCAGTTAACCTAACGTTTTATATAAGTTCAAGTGTTTATCCACTGATGTTCCAAGTAATATGACTAACGAGAGACCGAGCAAAATGCAGTAAAATATACACTAAATTTAAATATAGCATCATTGCATACAAATTTTCTTTCTCTAACAGTAAATGTTTTTAGACGTATTTTATTATTCTTGTTCGATTTAACTCATTTCGGAAACAGTTTGCATACAGCAGGCCATCCCGTGATGTCAGAAAAAATAGCACCGCTTTTTAATTCAAATTCCGTTTCTTCTGCTGACATTTAGTTTGCAAGACCTTTCCTCGATATGGTAGTCTATTGACTTGCATACCTTCAAACTCATACATTCTTTGACACAGTCATGATGGCCAAGGACACTGATTTCAACAATCGCATGGCCAACAAGACGCTTATTAAAATGCCCCCTTTTTAATCTACACTGACTCTCACTTGTGCTTGTCCCAGTTAGTGCTAGAATAAACAATATCACCACTGAAGAGCTTGTAGTTAAGTTAGAATAAAAGGAGAATCATGTGTAAACTCACACTACGATATTGGTATGAATGCTGCAACTCGCCGGTGTTCCTCCGCGGGTCACTCAAATGTAATCCCTATTCAGATATAGTGCCATTTTCCTCGTGTATAAAGGCCATTTTCATACAGCATTTTCTTTTGTTTGGTGTTCAGTCGTTAGAGGATCAACTGCAAGGGATTTTAATCAATGATACAGATTTCTATGTCTCAAGATGAATTATCAGCTAAAACGTGAGTGAGTGTAGGTAGCTTTGCATGCCTACTGGCAGATATGTGTTGTTTACCTCATGTTCCAGTCACGTGACAAGGACTTTCTTGCATTATTAATTATATATATATGATCGGAGCTGATTTTCATTATTTTTTTCAGAATACTTTTCAGTAATTTTAGCATTATTTGCCGTTTTAATAAATGGATTTAAATATATTTGTCCAGCAATTCCCGTTTTTAAAATTTAACATGATAGTCGGTAAAAGGTATATAATGAAAGGTATATTATAAGTGTCGGTTGATCTGCGTGTGTATCTTTCTCGTTGGCTGCATAAATCAGGATCACACTCAAGGCGGAGCCTCGAGTGATCCGGAACTATACAGCCAACTCAAAAGATACGACGCCGCAGATCAACCGACTGTTATAATATATGTATTATGTTGTGAACTACTGGCATTATTCGTTGTATTTAAATGATTGACCAACACTCGTTGTAAACATTTGAAGTGAAAACTCTTCTTCTGTATCATGTTATTGAAATGGATTACACGTTGTACAGAAATTTCAAATCTAAATTAATTACAATTTTTTAAATTTTGTAATTGAAATTTAATGTGTACATTTTCAATACAGTTGCATTTTGATTGATTAAATTTTCTAAATAACTAACTCGAATTTTTTGAAACCCTAGGGGCATGATTTGGAAACAACTTAATAGAGAACCACTAGACAATATTTCACACGAAATATCTTAATTCAAGACGTTGTTGTTTAAAACAAAAGCTTCTGTTTTGGGTGCAACCATAGTATGGCATGGGATAGAAGTTACTTGACAATTTTGATTGAAGGGCATTCAAGTTAAGTTTATATAAAGTTTGATAAGAATTGACAGTGTTGACATTTTGTGCTCAGACGAAGTTAAAAGCATGTTTTCCATATTTAATGTAATGTCAAGGTGCATATACATTGTTATACAATGTTATTTATTTAGAATTAAATGAGAAAATGCCCAAAGCCCTTTTGTGATCAAAAGTGTGAAGTTTTAATTAAATAACATGTTCAATTAAATTTGAAATACAAAATAAAAATTTGCATTGTTAAACATATAGTTTCTACCTATGTTAGAGTGAAGTATGACTTTCACTACAGCGTCTTTGATTACTGGTAAGTTTCTTTTCTAAACTGATTTATTTTACCGCAATATATCGTTATTTTTGTACGTGCCAAACAATAGTTGTTCATTCATTTTGAAATACATTTTATTATGAATAGAGTTTGTTTTTCAACGCTCAAACACAGGTGGAAGGAACATACCTTTGACTTTTTTTTCTTAAGCTAATGTCTTTTTCTATGCATTTTAAAATTGATATCAGAATAAATAAATTAAAAAAAAATTCAATTTTTTTTTTAATTTATTTATTCTGATATTAATTTTAGAATGCATAGAAAAAGACATTAGCTTAAGAAAAAAAGTCAAAGGTATGTTCCTTCCACCTGTGCGCTCAAACAGCTAACTCAGGTAACTAAATACTTCGCTTAAATATTGTTCCTTAACTTTTAAAGGGCTTGTTTCTTGTTTCGTTAAGATTTTGAAGCGTTAAATCCGACAGAGTGTAGGAGTTACCCTCACTTGTAAGACTTGCCCAAAAATCGGAGATGGCTGAGACAGTTCGTTAGCAGACGCTGTTGATTTATGATTAACTGTTTTGTAATTTTGATATTTGCGACTGTATATACGGTTTTTAATGGTCGCAAATATTTTTAACGGCCGGAGCCGTTAAAACTATTTGCGACCATTAAAACCGTATATAAGGTCGCAAATGTCAAAATCACTAAATAGTTAATCATTTTCTAACGCACAATGTGTTTAAATGCGATAATTAAAACGCCGTACGATTTTTGCGACTATTTAGTTATTTAATAGTCGCAAATTTAAACGACGTTACCAATCAGAAACGACGTTACATCTGTACTGCGTTAGAATTACTATCTGCTTCTGGTACCAAAACCAAAGTATCCAATACAAAAACCCATCTCTAAACTGCCAGCCGTCGACACGCCTAAGAGATCCGAGATCTAATTTCAGTGACATTTGGTGGAACTATAATTATTTTTTTTATTCATGCTTGAGTTTTGACCCATTTTATGGAAAGTAAGGAGCAATAATTAGAAAGGATTTATCGCTCTCCTGCCAAACCTCTGTTTTTTTTTCGAGGGCTGTTAAACTAAGTTCAGTTGTTCCTCGTTTTAGTAAGTACATAGTCAGTGAACAGGAAATAAAAAAAAAATCTTTAAAAAAACAGAACACGCATACATAGGCTAAAGTTTATGCATTTTCATTATCATGATCTTATGGACATTGACCGTGCTTAAGTAGAAAGAAAATAAATTGCAATAAATAGTTTCTAGGTTTCCGTCGTAAAGCTGTTATCAAACAAAAAAACGGTCCTATTCTGTTTGTTGTGATTAAGTATCATAGAATATTACAAACTCCAGATTCTAATGTTCTATTTTGAGGTTTTTCGAAGCTACGTTTACTGTAGTGCAGAGTATGAATTTCTCAAAACACCGTTTAATTATTTATATCTTTTAAAACGTTAGTGCAACATCACTTGCTATTTTCAGTAAAGAAAACACTGAAAATTCAATACAGAAGCTATGTTGATAGTCAAACAACGCGAAGTTAGAACGCAATTACGCCAATGTCATATATGATAAATTTTCTTGATCCGATGGACAAGTTGATATGCTAGGATGTCAGCTTTGCATAAAATAACAATTTAAACTGAATTTAAAATGCGTTGTTATGAAAACAGAATGAATTTTCTAAGGAGTTCGAGAATGAATTATTTAGAGCATAGAATGCAATACACGTGAAATGCGATGCTTAACTTGCTTATTAAGATTAACAGTTAATAGGTTTCACATTCTAAAGGTTTCGGAATGGTATATTTGGGTCTCGGCCAGCAGCTAATTAAAACGGAATTTCGAGTGTGTTGTACTGAAGAGAAACTAGATTCTAATGAGTTTGAGAATCTATTATTTAGAAAACGTAAAAGAATATACGTACAACGCGATGTTTAAAGTGGAATTATGCGCATTTTTTTCAAGTAAAAATCCTGCTGAAATAGGTGTGTGTAAAAAAGGGAAGAGGAAATAATAGCTTTTAACCCAATACACCAAACTCTTCCTGCTACCAGTACGAAATAATAACTTTCTAAATATTACTTTTCCTATTTTGACTGGGGCAGTCTTTTAAAAAAAACTGCTTGCAGGAGTTGCTTCCCTTCCACTGCCGAAATCTCTACCAACAACAACAACAACACTAGGGAGATCACTGCGAAGAAAGGGACTATTATCTTATTTGTCCGATTTTTTTATTTCTAAAATACCAACTTCAAATACTAATGCGGCATTATCATTAATTTAACATATTTAAATGCAGACCAACCGAAAATTGCTTTTATAAAACTGTAACCAAAATACACTACGTGCAGTAAGATACGCATAACGCCACTTTAACAGCTAAAATATTTAGAATATTAAAGACGGTTTGAATATGCTATTTAACAACCTTTTGATGAATTTCTGTTCCGAACTCCCTCCTAATATCTTTTATTCACCTAGACATATACATATCTCTTTTGAGTTAAAAGGACACTACCATTCTTGAAAATTTCAAATAAAATATGTGGAAAAAATTACAAGAGTCTTACCATAAATTATGGTTATTATTTCTTTACTGAAATTTTGTTTTGCAAACCATGTTTCTTTGTTTCATAAAGAATGTAATCACATATATTTAATGGACAGCTCAATTAAATCTCTAAAAAAGTTAATCAAATGAAAGCGTGATGCTTTATACCTAAAATAGAAATGAGTCACTTAATGTAACACAATGCCTAACCCGTCATAATTTACAGCTAGGGGTAGCGTGCAAGGTCACTTTTCATTGAAAACACAAACAAGGAATAAGGCGTCGCCAATTTTCGGAAAGTATATAACATCTTTAGTCTTATTTTCAACAAAATTTGGTTTCATTGTTTTATGTTTAATAGGAATGTAAAATGCATTGCATTTTAGTAGAAATGATTACTTAAAAGTCATACAGACCAACGTATTCTTATAAAATTCCAATACGAAAATCGAAATCGTTTCCATAAGAACAAAACTGTAAGTAAATACAATCATGATTTATATTTCAAATATTTTGTAGTTCTCGTTGTACAGCTTACCGTCGGTAATGTACCGAAAGATAGATTTCGAGGATGGTTGGTCAAAATTATCTACAATGATGAACCTGTGTGCACGGGTACCCTTCTTAGCAACCGGTTCTTCGTCACACTTGCTGACTGCATTGGGCCGAGGTTAGTAATTAATTTGTGTGTATTTTAGAGTTTTATCGTTGGTACCGGATAATCCTTATGACCAACGCCCCAAGAAGAGTTTATTTTGGTTTTAGGTTTCCGTCTGGTTTCTTTTAACATGCCCGGTACACAGCACCGATACATTGGATATCGGTTTTAGGTCTCACCCGAAAGACCATTTGTAATGGTAGTGGAGGAGCAGGGGATCGAACCTGCAATCCCAGGATTACGAGTCCAGCGCGTTAACTATTGGACCACTGATCCGCTCCTGATTAACTTATCAATTTTGATTTGATTTGATTTGAATTGAATTTTATAAAGCTCCGTCCATGAGAGCAAATATATTAGCTTTTTCTTCGTGGCTGAGACTCCGGTATGTCTCCTATCATGCCTACACTAACAAAAAATGTTTTTTCTGCCTCCAAAAAAGGAGAAATTTACCCGACTGTAATTTCCAGCTAGTTTTAGCCAAAAAGTGTTAAAAATTGGTTGCCGAAAAGTAGGTCAATCGCGATTGACCTTGTTATTTATCACTTCCTAATGATAGAAAACGTTTTATAATACTGCAGATAAATTTGATTGATTCTGATTGGTCAAGAGCCTTTATATACAAACCCGTATGCACCGTGGTCAGGACTAGTACAATATATATACCGTCTCCCCTTTTGAGCCTCATCGTATTCGTCTTTTTTGATTGGTTAAATAATTTGTTTACACTAAAAACAAAAAGGCCTACATACCTGCGAAGGCGACTTTGAGCATTCCACACATTGTTTGGACAACAGTTTATATTTAGCATCAATAAAACTGTGATACTATCATTTCGTTTTTTTTTCTTCCTATACAAAACAGAACTCTTTTCAGAAAAGTTCATTATTGAAAGTTGATTATTGTGTAATAATCAATTTCCTTAGGGTTTGCACCATAATTAGATTGTGTTCCACAACAACCATTGGAACATTTCCATACGCTCATCAATACAGTGCGATATAATCAAAGTAATATCTTCCTTACATTCTTTTCAAGTACATTAAGTTTGATGTTATATTGTTCGCTGAGTGCTGGGAGGCGTTTTCTACGGAAGACGCCAACATGTTCCTTACATATACAAATAGTTCCTTTGTGCGTACTTGTGCATCAATTAGCTAGGAATTTCTTATCAATATTATAGTTGATTCTTTTTCAATTTTCGAAAAATCAACTAGAATTAAGGTCATGTTACGTCTAAAACTCGAAAGGGAATTTTCCAAGTTGGTCTATATTTTGACATTGATCTGTTTAGAAGACAACGCCATGTGAAATAAAATGTAAACAGGGATTTCTGAGTTAGGATACAATACCAATGATATAGTATTTGAATTTACTTCATTATATTATACACCTCAATGTATATCATATGTGAACAAGTACACTCAGTAGTGTTAGTATATATAAAACGAAACTTTAAAGGAAATGTATGAAACAGTTTGAACGTTTTGTTTGCAATTAATTTGACCTGAATATTTAATGAATTAAACTTGATTTTTTACTTGGGAAGTGTAAGCTAATCAACTGCTTAAATATCACCTTATCCTACCTCAGTATGCGCAAGCTGACATCTCTTGAAATCGCCTTCCATCAGTATTTCAATACTTTGATTTATGCATCTCGTCGGAATGTAATCTTTTTTGTACATAAAATACACCATCACTAGCTGTTGCTACATATTCTGTCTTTCTGCAACAATGCTGCCTTAGGACATTCATGAATAAATTCACTCTCTAGAATATCGAAACTTATAGCCGCCAGATCAGAAGTAAATATGAAAAGAAATGACATTTTCTAACCTGTTTACTAAAATAAACCCGAGTCGTGAACTGTTCATCAATCAGTTCAAGACATAAATTAAAATATCATTGCATGTAAACCCATACGCTACACAAACGGCGACCAAACATAACTGTCACCGCATTGTTCTTGCCAGTCACTACCCTAGTGGAATTTCGTAATACATGATATCATGACTAGTTTTTATCCAATGACAACGACGTTTACGAACCTCGATATGAAGAGCTTTCTAAAATATTTTGACCATGCAATATATTAATATATTAAGTCGGTCAAGACATCTACCAGATAACCTATAACATCTCCTTTTTAATTCATTTTCAGAAAGAAGCTGGAAGATTTCCAATTAATTATAGGAAAGGATACTATACGTTCTATATCTTATGTTCTAGAGGTAGGTTGGGTTTTAGCTCACTGAAGTAGTTCTCATGATTCCAAAAGCAAATCATCATGTAAATTGGTTAGAATGTTTGCCTTGTCAATGTCAAACTCTGTAACCATTTTCCATGTACATGTTCTATGTTTTAATTAAAAAAATCTAAACTCCTATTTAAATATGCACACTATTGGGTGGTTACTTGCTGTTGTTTTGAACATTGCAATCGGAACAAAGTAAAGAGATGTTTAACGTAAATAACTGTACGTTATCAAGCTATAATTTATTCATGCGGATGTTAGGAGAACATGGTTTGTGTTAAAAGTTACCTTAAAGAAATCTGATAAGCTATGTCCCTGCCTACTAATACTCGGTGACTTACTGGAGATCAACTATAAAGCACTCCATAAATTACGAATATTTCCTTATCGGCCAAAAATATCCTTCTCAAAACAATGTGTCCACGTTAACTAACCAAACAAAACCTCATTATAATTATATTTTTTATTTTGTATAAAATCCACTATATATATCGTTTGATCACTGTAATTTCATAGAACGATTTCTCGTTTTATACTTGCGAAAAGACAGGTGCCCTTTTAATTATTTCTAGAGCCCTGAAGATGATGATGTCATTGTCGGTAGATTGTCATCAACCGTGGCAGTGAATATAGATGATATAGCACGAATACCTAGGATAGGGAATGAGAACCAAGTCGAGAAGGCAGGAGAGGATGACAGGCAAAATTATGTCAGCGGGATCGGCGAAAATGGTATAGAAATAATAATCATGCCTACCGGATTTTGTGCCCATGATAATCAGCCACTTATCAATTCAGGGAAAAAGATCTTTTGTAAATATTGTATAGAATAAGTTTGATAAATGATATGCATTACCCAGCATGTTGCATGTGTACGTTAGTGCAAAATTTTCTTCTCCGATTAATAACTTTTGAAAGGTTGCATGAACTTATTTTATTTCAGATTTTTCATGTAGGAACATAAAATACAGTAAAAATCTATTTTGGTTACAATAAAATAATTCTTACAGAAATTATTGTCCATTTTCATTTTTTGTTGCATTCACTAATTTATTCCAGTTACAGGGGAATTGCACGTTCTTTGCAACTTGCTTTAATTGCGGATTTATTGTTGCAGATTTGATTCAAGTTGCATGTCCATACTGTGCATAATTTGAGTTGATGGACATTTATTTAAGAACAAATTGTATGCGCACAGCAGAGATAACTGTATGCACATTTGCATCAATGATTAAAAGTTTGTATGTTAAAGGCAAATATTTCTGATTGACAAAATCCTATCGCAAGCAGACCATTCATTTCTGTGTCTGAAAGCACATAGCGGGGGGTATCCGTGTCATGTAAACGCAATTAGTTATTGACATTATTTTATGACATATTTCAAGGGAATAAACTGATTGTGAAGACTCGTATTCTGGAAGACGACAAATGCGGAAAGAACTTTGATGATGAACAGTATATTTGCTTGTCAAATGCTGACTCTGAGGAAGGTTTATGTTCCGTACGTATATGTTCTTTTTAATGCTAAAATACGACTATCACTTAACGATGTATTTGTAAACATTTAATTCAAAATGGCGCCAATAGCAGACTATTAAAAGGAAATGATGCAGACGACAGAAAAAAACAATTCAAGATGGAATAAAAGGCATTAGGTAATAAATTATTAATGTTCCAAAAAGCAATCGCTGATCAAACATTATCATTCGTTTATAAATACGTATTTTAGATGTAGGTATAAGGTGATAATTGTGAAAGGAAGATTAACGTGACTTTTAGGTCGGGACACTAACACTATCGGATGAATTTTAACCGCTGAAAGATTTGATCTTCTAAAGTTTTGTTATCCCCCGCCAAAGGCGTTGTCCGTCTGTCCGCACGCATGCTGGATACCTTAAGTGGTATGAGGTGTGGTCTAAGATAATAGAAATCTAAAAGTGGTCATTCTTTTGTTACTAAAGTGGTCACTCTATTGTTCGATAACAATGGAAATACCACCTAATACCACCAACGCAGGGGCGTCCGTCCGTCTGTCTGTCCGTACATGCCCAGTAGACATTACGGGGTTAGGGTTTGAGTGTGAGGTTCTTTGAGTTCATCCCGTCATTATGGGTTTAAACATGGCATTTTGGGGTTAAATACTTTCATTGTGGGGTTAAGATCAAAGAAAGATCAAAGGGATAACCTCACAAAGTCGGTCTGGTAAGAACGTGCGTCCGGAGTCCGGAGTCATAACTCAAGAACCAATGGATAAAATGTCATGAAACTTTGAATAAGTGTACGATAGCATAACGGCACGGCGCACACACATCTTTTGTCAACATCGGATTAGTATCTCCAGAGTTATTGCCATTTAATTGGTACTTTCTTCTATATTCAATATAAAACATTAGAATTTTATTTCTCTGAATCCGGTTATCAAAACTAAATTGTAATTGGCTCAAATAGTTTAATGATCACTCTTTGTTATATTTAACCCCTACACTTACTGATTATTTTTAGAAATGAGGCCCCTTTAGGGGGCGTAGTGTTTTTCTGAAATACTCTATTTAGAAACTTGGAAATTTTTGTTTCCTGAAACAAATAGTACTGATTTAATTAAACTAATAAGAATTGAGATCTGTATCACTGTGAGATGCTGAAAAAAGAATTACCCCTCAGAGATGAGGCCGCAATGGGGTGGTGAAATTTTTAAAATGCTGTTTTTTTTCTGAAAAGGCTTATCAGAATATTTTTTTTTGTTTTAGCACAAATCATCAACTTTGTATTCTCAAACAACAGAAATTTAGAATCTGCAGTTTTACAGAAATGAAGCCCATAAGGGGATGTAGTGCTTTTCTTATATAATTATTCTATATAGAAACTTAAGAATTCTTGTTGTCTGAAAGTGGTAGTATTGATTTAATTTATTTACATGTACAGCATTTAAGTTCTTTATGACTGTAACTGGAAGAAATAAAAATATCACCTCGGAGATGAGGCCCCAGTGGGGTGGTGAAATTTTAAAAATGCTTTTTTTCTGAAACGGACAGACCAGTACACTTTCCAGTTGTTCTTTTTCAGCTATTTGCTTCATTTGGCGGGGGATATAAATTCACTGAATTTGCTTGTTTTGAAAATTGTTACCAAGAACGAAAATAGGCAAATGACATGATGCATTTGCCGACAAGACAAACAAAATTGAAAGTGAAATTGACATTTTCTTCCACATTGATTTTGTGTAAAGTATTTTAATCACAGTTGCTGCGAGGATCCCCTGTTGTCTCCTATGTGAATAGACGCTGGACGCTTATAGGAATCACGACTGTTACGCCAGAAACCTGTGATAGACAATCGAAAAATTTGAACTTGGGTCGGCATAGCAAATGGCTGAAACAAATAATAAGTAAGTCTGTTCCCATTTTTAACAATTCGTTATTTGATTAACAGAAATATCCCAATGTACCCAATTGATGAAATACATTGTTTGCTTAATCCTGTTTGAAAATTCAAATTATAATCGTGGGGAACTTTGGTATAATTTGTCAAGTTTTATATACAAATGTTGTGTCCCTTAAGTATAAATACAGGGCTTTCAAATGTATCTTTTTGCCGCGCAGGGCTTCTAAATACTTCAGACTGTGACAATCTTGCAAATATAAAATAAATACATGTTTTTTATTGTTTGCACCGAATGCTACAATACATTTTTAATTTAGATACAAGACAAGTTTTAGTCACACATGGGTTTTGAAATACGTGATAATTTCACTTCGTGTCAAAGTGACCACTGACTGTATATCTTTTCTTTCAATAGCAAAGGCTTACATATTTCATAACAAGCTCTATTTCAGTCTAAAGATCTAAATTCTTGACTAAAATAATGTATAACTATATTCCGTACAGGTTTAAAGGCTGGAAGTGTGTGCTCTTCAACGGACGACTGTGGCGAAAACATGATATGTGTGCAAAATATGTGTGAATGCACATATTGTTACAAGTCTGTTGATGGAGAATGTATAGGTATGTCAATAATAATGTAACTGTGTACCCTCATTATATTTTATTACAGTAAGAAGTTCATCACACAGTTAATATTGTATATAGATTTTCTGCGAAATAAAACCACATTTAAATAGGGGCACTCCCTACATCTAGCATATTATATTCTCCAAACATAAGTAAAAATTATTAATAAATACAATTTGAAAAAAACAATGTATATCGAGGAATGCCCCGTCTTAACGCAAATAATGATAAGAATGTATGGCTTTAAGTGTTTAGGTTAACTAATTACATTTGCAAATATTCGTTTTTGTGTCGCCCTTTAGGAGAAAAGGCGATGCATAGGGATCGCTTTGTCCGTCGGTCCGTCGGTCCGTCGGTCCGTCCGTCACACAAACTTAACGTTGGCTATAACTTTCTTCATTAAACTTTACAATTGTTTTGCTTATGACAAAAGGGTCATGACGCCGCCAAATGTTGTAGGTCAAGGTCATATTTGACAGAGTTATGCCCCTTTTTGTACTTAGATTTTGTCACGAAAACTTAACGTTGGCTATAACTTTGCCATTTCTTAAGATTTCTTCATCTAACTTTCAAATTGCATTGCTTATGACACAAGGGTCGTGATGCCGCCAAATTTTGTAGGTCAAGGTCATATTTGACAGAGTTATGCCCCTTTTTATACTTAGATTTTTGCTATAGCTTTGCCGTTTCTTAAGATTTCTTTATCAAATCTTCAAATTATATTGCTTATGCCAAAAGGGTTGTGATGCCGCCAAATTTTGTAGGTCAAGGTCATTTGACAAGTGCCCTTTTGTACTTAGAATTTGTCACAAAACTTAACGTTGGCTATAACTTGCCATTTCTTAAGATTTCTTCATCCAACTTTCAAATTGTATTGCTTATGCAAATTTTGTTGGTCAAGGTCATATTTGACAGAGTTATGTCCCTTTTTGTACTTAGATTTTGTCACAAAATTATTGGTTATTCTGACAAAGCGTAAGAGGGCGACACAAGTGTTCTACTGAACACCCATCTAGTTTATGAATTTGAAGTTATTTCAGTTAACTCAAGTTTTATGGAGTGTCTCTTTGATTGTCAGGAACTACGCAATGTATTATAGCCACACATTGTTTTATAAAAATACTGGCACGATTAAATCAGAATAAGAGACATAATTTCTGGATGTCAATAATTATAAAGAATATCAATATAGATATTATGTATACACTTAACAGCTTTTCTAACTCAACCAGTAGTCTTTTCGCTATTACTTTAAAACTACACAAGATAATTAGATGTAATTTTCAGGGCAATTAAAGTAATATAAAAGACATAAGTAGATACAAAATTAGAATTAAAATTGTTCTACAAATTGTAGATTTTGTTTGTTTTATTCACAAATTTGATTTACAAATCGCAAAGTCAGCAAATTAATTCAATTGATAAAAACAAGAAAGTTAACGTCCACTGGTTTACTTAAAAGTTTCTTAGATTATAACCAATACAAAATTCAGTTGATTTAGAAAGCGGGTATAGTTTTATCTTCGTTAAAATCCTGACTAACAAAACGTTTTAGGTTTAGGTCCGGCGAGCGGGATGATATCGGTAATTTTCACCATGTTTGCAGCTAAAGTGGCAGTTGTGCGACATCCAATTTCGCATAGCACCTCGTCCTGACTCGAGCAAATGTTCCTCAGATGAATATTCCGCACATGAGGAATGCAAATGCAATTAAAAGGCTTTCATGTAACTGATCATTACACACGTAACACTGACGCAGGCATGCTTTGTCCGCATGAACGTTTTTCTATCTATAATTTGTATTCATTCAATTATTTAAAGAATTCAGCCCATAACGAAGCGCCTCCAATTGAATACTGTAAGGATTTGACATTTTCCGGCTAATTTACTTTTTACTTACATTGTGAAATCACATTTAAATCCAATTTGGCATAGTGAAATCCCATCTTGGAAATGGATACTTTCTATAAATAAAGACACTTACCTTCAATGATATGCAACTTTGTAAAATCTAACATTTCTCAACGTGTTTGTCTTCAGGACTTCAATAATGTAGTAAATCACAAACCTTGTTGATGAATATTCCAGATATTTTTCATTTTCGTATACAAACAAAAGTTTCATGGGCGCCTTTATTTGAAATCTTGCCCATTTTCATATTTTATCCGTGCAATTTCTCATTATACATGTTTTAAAGTTCTGTGCATATGCCTTAGCATGAATATAATGTATAAAGCCCCGAAATCCACTTAACGATGTCTTTCAACGCGATATATTTGCATTTTTGCGAACTTGGATTTTACGCTACATTTCAATATGGCTCTTGACATCCAGATTCTGTTTAATTGGTGGATTTCTGGATTTCACTTTAATCATGTCGTTTGATTGGTGGATAGACCACAGGCTATAAAAGGCGAACACCAACTTCTGATACCACTTCGGTCTTGACCTTTGGCAAATCAACAAAAAGTTTCTTGGCGCTAAAATTCTAAATCAAGCATTTCATCTTATAACACTTACCCTCAACATTATCTATAAAAGGTGTGTATTATAAACTGTCCAGGAACACTGTTGTTGGCAATAAAATATATATTGTTGCAGAAATAAATTCTTCAACTTGACATTATTTATCATCATCGGCCATGCTGTTTACAATACTCTTCAATCGTCTTTAATTTAAGATACAATATAATATCAGCTATTTGTTTCCTTCGCCATTCTAGTCAGTATCCGTGGTGTTCAATAGGAATAAAACTGTTGTATGTATTTTATGTTATTTAGCTCTAACCTTTGCAGTGCCCTTTCGCAATGATACTAAACCATTGGTAAATGTATAACATCAAATTGCGATTATCATATTGAACGGTATTATCACTTTAAGGAAAGTAAGTTTTTACATTAATGTACATGTATAAAAGGATAATTGTTTCAAACTAACTTATTTTTTATGTAGGCGCAGTGGTTAATGGTGTAGGGTGTCTTAAGTCTAGTTGATGTCAAAGTTGTCTTCAGTTTGGCGGAAGCCTTGGTCAAACTAACCATCGCGCGAAGTTAATATAGGCTTTTATAGGCAAACCTAACAAAAAGGTAATCTAGTATGTACAGTTATTATGTATTTACAGAAGCTGGAACACTACGTTTTTACTTTCATGGCTTTTAGAGAAACCTTTTTACTAGTAACAACTGTTTGATAATTTCACTCGTAATTTCTTGTTTAAATTGTTCTATTTTTAGAATCCAACAAAAAGATACTAGTACTAGGTGCGGGTATGTCAGGGATTTCTGCTGCAAAGACCTTAGAAGAAAATGGTTGTAGTAATATTCAGATTCTAGAAGGGTCTGATAGGATTGGGGGTCGTGTAAAGGCTATAAATATGTCAGGATACACTTTGGAAGTGGGTGCACAGTGGATATACGGTCTCGGTTCCAACCCCATTGCTGCTCTTGCTGCGGAGTATGGATTATCTTACATAGAGGTACCGGATACCTGGACAGTTAGAGACAAATCCGGAACTGATTTAACAGACCAAGCCGACGAAGAATGGGAAAAACTTGACAGAGCACTGAATAAGCTGAACAAATTCTCCAAAACCATGAGAAACAAGGATGTTCCAGACATAACTGCTGAGGGTCTGCTACGTCGCTTCGGTTGGGCACCAAATGATAATGTTGCAGAAGCAGTAGAAGTCTATACATGGGATATTGAAAGTACTAAAGAAACGCCATCGTGCTCTGGCAAGTATCTTAATCACTTGAATAATTTTAAGGAACATGGAAGCGATGCCTGGCCTATACTTAGCGATACAAGGGGATACTCTGTGATAATAGAGGAAATGTCAAAAGCCTTTCTATCCAGCAGTGATCCGCGCTTGATGCTTAATAAGGTAGTAACCAGTATAGAGGACTGGAATGAAGAGGGAACAAAAGTGAAGATTTTTACCGCAGATGGCGCAACGTATGAGGCAGATCGTGTAATTGTAACCTTCAGTCTCGGCGTCCTTCAGTCAAGACAAGTCTCTTTTGTACCCTCATTACCAAAATGGAAGATGCTAGCGATTGATAAGTTTGGTTCGGGGCAATATTCGATACTGTATTTCAAATTCACAAATGCTTTTTGGGATAACACTTCAACAATAATCTACGCTGCTGACAGACACGGAGAAGACTGCACATGGTTCAATATGAACGTGGTATTTCCCGGATGTAATATCCTTCAACTTGCCCTTTCTGGTTTCGAGGCAAAGAGTATTGAGCGAATGACGGATTCAGAAGTGATCAGCCGAGGACTAGATACCTTGAGGTCAATGTATCCAGCAGCAAATATAACTAATCCTGAAGCCTTTGAAAGATCTCGATGGCTGTCGGACCCCCTAACAATATGTTCTAACAGCTACTGGACGCCTGGATTTACCCCTAAAGATATGGATGATCTAGCAAAACCCGTGAAAAATCTCTTCTTTGCGGGAGAACATCTCAGCAAACTCAATCCAGGTTATGTGCACAGTGCATACACCTCGGGAATTAAAACAGCACTGG
>JAFMSR010001853.1:0-25047 GCA_022818135.1 Saxidomus purpurata | reverse complement strand
ACTGTTTGCAATGAATCTGATTTTTTTAATATCGATAAAAGTTAACATTTTATATTCAGAGCGAATTTATATAAAGATAAGTCGAATATTTATCTGACCGGTGTTTTAGAAAATCGGAACTTGCCTTTGAAGAATGTTCGTTCAGCAAAGTTTAATATGTGTCATTTATGTATTCACATCTAGTAATGTCCGTTTGTAACGTCAGGAATATTTCAAAATGCAGCGTTATACGCATGAAACGTAAATGAAACGTCGAATAATTACGTTACATTGTGTATTGAATGGTAATTACTTGTTTCAATTTCCGTATATAAAAACATTATTACTTGATAACAGTCTTACCTACTTCCTTCTATTCAACAATTTTGAAAATAATAGTGTCACGTTAATGTTGGTCTTCTCTAATTTTAAATAAGTTGCTTCTATGAAAGTACACAATTTCATTTCTTCATTTCGCTAGGATTTCAATAATTATGATTATAATTAGTATGTATCAAATGTATAATTAAGTTTTAGAAGAATCTTAGTGTTATTGTTCTCCGAAACAAAAGAGACTTTTAAGACATGGTTTATACTGTTGGTTATGTGAAAGTTTTAGCCGTCCTTAAGTAAATGACTATTCGGATGTCCGCATATCCTTTTCCGAATCGCGTGTACAACGTTTAACAACGCGTTAAGAATGGAAAAATAATGATGAAATTATGCTGAACGTACGTTTTGAAAAATCGTCTAAATATTATACTGATATTTCAGTGAATTACAGTGATAAACTATTTTCTTTCAAGATCGCAGTGCTCTGCAATATTGAGTCAACAGCTACATGCTCATGATTACTGCAAATGAAACGTTGTGTTACGAAAACATAGTAGAAATACCATATAATCGCTTCTTCCGTCATTTTGTACCGTCTTCCAGCTTGTTAGCTTTGTGTTGCCTACTCTGTCTCGACTTACATACCATTGGTAGATTGTTATCTTACTTAGTGCTTGAAACTGTCGCCATGCCATTCTAATATCAACGCATTTCTTGCCTCCGTTAATCGTAATGGTTGATTGTTTGATTTCTCCTGGGTGTATTGCGTGTTCGATTTGAAAAGTATATGAAAATACATAGTCTAAGCAATGAATCTTGTTACAGGGCATTACTGCAATAGTGTACACCTTATCAGCTGGGTAACTCTTCAGCTCGAAAATGTGTGCAGTACTTTCTCTCGATCTTTTCCAATTTGTTATGTTTCCAAACGATAAAGAATCGTTTGATACTGCAACCAGCGCTATTTTGAAATTCAGTTTTTTCAAAATGTCATTTTTGCCATAGCTCCAGCTCACTGGAAGTCGCTTACTACCAATTATTATCTCGTCTACTTTAACACTTCGTAGTGAAGCAGAAATATTTTTATCGCCTCTTGAATCAATCATAATGCAAGGACGTTTGATGAATGGTGTTATGTTCATTTCTAATTTGAACTTAGGTATGTTGTAAACTCTTTCGTTTACACCAATGTCGTTAGAAACAACAGAAACATTTTCCGGGACATTTAACAAAATGAGTTGGTAATTTTTGCCAATTTGAACATCTGCTGAGGAACATTTCTGATTTTCTGATGCATTTGCTGACAAAGCCTTAATTAGCTCTATATCTTCATAATGTTCTCCTAAAGCAGTATCGAGATTTTGAAGCAGGTCTGTTTTATTCATAATTGATATGCCATTCGAAGTCGATATAGTTGTCCCACCTGAACAAGATGCTCGAAGAAGGACGAAGTATTGAATATCAAATAGTATATCTGTTGATTGAATGCAAGCTGTTCTTGACTCATTTGTTCGCTGATAAGGTAACACATTTGCGTCAGTTTTAGATGTCCCAAGACCTATCTCAACGGACACATTTTCATGATGTTTGAATCCATACCAATGCACACATACTTTGTTTGCTGTGAAATGAACATCGACATCTTTATCTAATTCATCACTGTACTTCTCAGGGTCACTATCTACTACAATTGCATGTCCAGGCGGATAACGCGAAGGTATCGAAAATGGTTCCGTCTCTATAAGAGTGAAATGGCCTGCGTTGTTGTAAGCATATACTTTGACAGTAAAATTAAGGCCGAGGTCCGTATCCATTCTTTGCAATCTCTTTAAAGGATATGTGAAGCAGCCGCCAGTAAATTTTGGACATGGTTTGGAATCGTCAAAAGTCCATTCCAGTAATGGTGATGCTAATACGCCATCATGAACTGTAAAACATATAAACAATATAACGCACCTTAGATGGAGACATTAAATTTATCATCTGAAATCTCGAAAATAAGCCGTGTCTTACTAACCATTTTCGAAAGGATT
This sequence comes from Saxidomus purpurata, assembly GCA_022818135.1. Classification (NCBI taxonomy): domain Eukaryota; kingdom Metazoa; phylum Mollusca; class Bivalvia; order Venerida; family Veneridae; genus Saxidomus; species Saxidomus purpurata. The sequence goes on along the minus strand of JAFMSR010001853.1, from coordinate 22,702 downwards.
AGGTAGCTATTTCCGAGATCAGCTTGATTTTAGCACGACGAATTTTCGAGTTCGTATAGTCTTTAGTGTTGTAAGAAATGGTTTACTTCCGATAACAAATGTCCTACAGACAAGGACGTTAAATTATTTACCATAGGTTAACACAGTAACTCCGATGAAATTTAATACTTTAAGCATACCTGTAATGTTATAATTATGAATCCATAGCAAACGCTAAAAGTCATTCACCAACTTCTGGTCAAACAAGCTATCAGTCTAGTAAAATATATCTTTGATTAAATGCCCGACGCGTGTAACTACACAGTGTGAACACATTATTGTGTAACCAGTTTGGACAGAAGTTTATCGTTTACTGAAGTGTCCTACAGATCAATTAAAGTTTTGAGTCATTTGGCTTGTAGTGAAATGGCGGATTATTTTGTGAGGCATATTAAAACACCCTGCTGATTTCCGGGATCGATTTGAGGGTATTCGTTTAACCTGCTTTCAGTGTGCGTAAGTACAATATCGACAAGCTTTATAGTATAGACGTTTATCAGTTGCACGTACTTTTCATGCTTTAATTAATGCGCGCTAAATTTCGAATTCAATACGCAATGTCACATATGTCACATATGTCGACAATACAACCAGTTTCCTTATGATAACCATGTGTCGCAATTCAAAGTATACAATTGATACGGCGAACAGCTTATTTTAATACTATCTGAAAATTATTTGAAATTAAAGATTCAGGCAGCCATGAAAAAGCTGATTAAAAAAACAAATGAAATATTTCAGTTGTAATAAAGACATAAATGTATCAATAACTAAATAACGTGCTAGTGCTACAATGTACCTATCTCAAAGAGAATTCTATTTATTCTTTCGGTCTGTTCCACGTCGTCTATTGTGTCATTGCTCCAGCCAACCAATATCGAGTTTCCTTCAATGTTGACAACAGGCTTTTCTCTAAAGTATGGTGGGGTTTCGTCAATCATTATGGGGCCAATTATAGAAACTGTTTCGAGTTTTGCTTTACTGAGTGTCTTAATATGTGCATAGAAGAGATTACCAGACCCAACACCGAGATGTCTCGTGTGAAAATACTGTTTCCCTTGTGTTGACTTATAGTCCATAATAGACAATGCTGAAGCTTTAGTTGGAGTTTCACCAAAACCGACAAAGTAGTCCTCAATTTGACTGAAACCTTCATTTCTATCCCAACTTAAAATAATGTTATCATTTGGTACGTAAATGACTGTTTCAATGTCGTATATTCGGAGATATTGACAGAAGAAATCACTTATACTTGTGTCATTACTACTTGGCAATTCCACTGGCAGGAGTCGACTAAAATCGCCTATCGTATTATTTGTACAATGCTCGCTACAGCTATCGGTATCCGGTAATCGCATTCTTTTCAAATCAGATCGAAGAAGCCAAGTTTCTCCGTTGAAACAAAACAATGTTTCGGCCCATTTTCCATTTTCAAGTCGTAAGTTTTGAATACTCGGTGGGCTTATATCTCTTGTTATCCCATCTGAACACGCTACATCGGAAGCTTCCATTGCATTGTTTATGGCGATAATGCTGGCGAACTTTCGTCCAGTAAAATTAGCGTTTAGTCTAATGGATGATTCAGACGAAAACACAGAGGTGTATTCAGTAATGTTACTATTGTTCCCACCAGCGAAGAGTTCTTCTTTACTGAGACACACGTCTGCAAGCCCTAAACGATACTCTTTGATTCCACTTTCGTGATCAATAAAACCGTGCCATCTGACGATGAAACTATCGTCACTTGTATAATCTATATCGCGACTACCTATTGCACCTGTTGCAAATAAAAAGTATAAATATATAAGTACTTAACGGACGTCTTTCCATAGATCATTTGCCTACAACAGTACATGTAAGTCAGTAAACTATTGATAGTTCATAACAATATATACCTCTGTAAATGAATAAATATGTAAATAATTAAATAAATAAATATAAATAAATAAATAAATAAATAAAAATAAAAATAAATAAATAAATAAATAAATAAATAAATAAATAAATAAATAAACAAATAAATAGTCATCAGATAGATAGGAAGAAAGAAAGTAAAGAAAGGAAGAAAGAAAGAATGAAAGAAATAGATAAGTACCGTTTTAGATGAAAAGTTTTAATTTAGTGTGACTCATATGAAAGTCACCATGACACCTAAATAAGGAGAAACTAAATTGTCTCAGAACCATATGTCTATCCTGTCATACTTTGTATTTTATTCTGTATTCCCAATGCTTATCTACATTTGACTTGTAAAGGTGAGATTTAACATACATTGCATTGAATAGATTGGCAGTGCAGTGTGCAAAATCAATTCTCAATTACCTCTCTTTATTGAAGATACTGAAAGTAACTTATTCAAACATAAATTACAAATTTGTCTCCCTTGGCATTAAACAATGTTTTTATAGTAAACTACTTAAACTGTGCATACGCACAGACAATTAAAGGAGGTCTAGTGTAACGGAATCACAACTAGGCCTTGCTTTAGTGATTAGCTCAATTTTGTTAGCAGCAAGTTATAACCTTTTAACATCATAGCAGTGAAAGACGATACTTTTTTAAAAACTTTGCCGCTATTCTGTGAGATATATTTATTTAGTTCATATAAGGAACCATGCACGTTTACTTTGGATACAAAAATTACCTTCATACATTACTCCACGTTCAGGCGGTGAATCGTCAACTAGAACATCAACGTGCTCGATATTTGAAAGTCTGGCGTTATTGGTAACTTTAATTGTGAACAAGTAGTTCCGGTTATGATTGCCAATATGTGTGTTACTTTGAACAAGTTTGTTTAATGGAATGCTGTACGTGAATTCTTCACATTTTCCGACATCAGGACAATAACAGCGACTGCTCAGATTCTTTGGACAGTTTTCCTGTTAAAGGAAGAATATCGGTAAATATTTCGGCACGTTGCAAGTGTTCACACTCCTTTTGATAGAAAAGCATGAATAAGATAATAGTATTGAATACATTGTGAACAAATGGATACAAATCAAGGGCTATCTCTGGGCCCAATTTTCTGAGAACCTTTTTTCCATATGATGCTGTATGTCAAGCTCAAAAAATATTCTTTTTTTAAAAGTTGTAGCCATAATTTTATATTGTTTGAGTCAGTTTAACTTTTTGTAGCCAATTTTGGCATTGGCTAATGTTAGGGCTAGCCCTGAAATCAAAACAAGTTGTGTGAATGACAAAAACTTTGTTAACCAAAGTAATCTGTTTACGTAAACTGAAAACTGAGCATAAATAACGATTCGTTTCGTTATAACTTAAAAAACCAGAGAATTACTTTAATTCATGTACGAGTAAATATGAATCACTACTTTAAATATTTAGTAAAACTGGCTACCTTTTCTATTGCTGCAATGCCAATAACTCCAGCCCCGAGTTGTTGTCCCGAATCCATTGTTCCGATCTGCCATTCAATATTCAAAAGTCCACTGTGGGGGTCTAACGCTTCAAAAGTTAAATTCATCTTAGACAAGTCAGTTTCATCATGCACGTAAAGTCGCTTTTCTCCATGTTTTGTAAGCCAAATGTTGTTAATATGCGGAGCTGTTCTATCAATATGCACTGTGCGGTTTTCAGAAAACGTGTTGTTAACTATGTCAATGGCTTCAATATTTAAGGTGTATGTCTGACCATCTTTAACAGAAAAGGCATGACAGTAAGACTGATTGAGGAAATCTGGAACTGATACAACAGATGGTGAAACGATTTTATTTAGACTCCAGGTAAACATAAATTTTATTATGCCGTCCACATTTGGCGTTCCAGATACCGGAAGAAGGCCGGTTTCTTGTTCGTATATACCAGTAATAAGACCATGGGCATCAGGCTTAATTTTGCCAAGGAGAGAGTTTTCCATGTAGAATCTGTTGTAAAAATGGCTTTTCCAGTCTAGACAAATATCGTTGTGATGTGTTTGCCACACGTAATTTGAAGCTTTAGAAGCTGAGGTGACGAGGAAAGGGTTGTCATGTCTTGAGCTGATGTTGGTGGTTGCATCATATAAAACAAAACGGCGAGTCTGTCTCACATTATCTGCTACGTCTTTAACTTCCAAATTAATTGCATATAGCCTCGGTGAATCTGACGTCAGGTTAAGCATAAGCGAGGTGTTTGAAGGTCCCATTTTTTTGCTGAACACCCTCTTGGTATCCACAATTCCGTTAGCAACTTCGTTAACAGTAATTTCGTACGATTCAATACCAGATGCATGAGACTCCTTTCCTCCATTTGGTAAAGGGTCAGTCCAACCATAAAATGTAATAAATATAATAGACGTTCTGCCAATTCTGTCTACTATTTGAATGGGTTCAGTTTCGCCATTTAAACAAGGCCCCGACTCTAGACAATGCTGTGGTTCTTTATCGTCAAATCGGTAGCAAATAGTTTCTTCAGCAGAAGTTTTGTCATACGGTAATGGGCTTAACACAGTAGCATGCCGGAAATCTTTTCTTTTGACGTATCCGCCACCTCGTGCCTGGTACTGAATACACAGCCTTAAAACGTAATAATCATTTTAATAATCTAGCATCTAAATGGACTTTTCACGCTCTTACTTTCATCTTAATAGTTAAAGAAATGAAAGACTGAAAGTTCAGTGATTAAAAGTCTTTGTCATTTGATCATTTAATGGTGTTGAACAGAAACGAGATAAGCCAAAATTAGACATGTACAGATATAGTTTTTGTCATGTGTTAACCTAACCTATAATTTTTGCGCAGCTCATTATCATATGGATATTAGACAATTGTACTTAAAGTAGCTTTATACACATATTCTTATCGTGGAAACATATTTTAACAGTTTTCTTTCGTCCTTCAATACATTTGTCACCTACGATTACATTATTGAGATCTTTAGATAGTATATGTGTCATGAGGTTTTATAAAACAGCAGTGAAACACGAGTTGTAATGGACAAATAACATATACCCAGTAAATTTAGTAAATATTGTAATAGATTTGACTTATCAATGTTATTTTTTTAAAAAGACTTGAAAGTAACGGAGGAAAGTGTGTGTATCAGGTCTGTACAAAAGCAATTTGAATTTGATTTTTCCCAAATCTGATGTATAAATTCAGACAGTTAAATACTTTATCGCAAGGAAATCAGCTTAGTTAAATGATGTTCTTCTTATCATCTGTGTTTTGATAAAATAATATTTGTATCAACTCATTTAGGCTTTAATAATTTTTCATATAGGTAAATGATAATTGTGATGTACATCATACTGTTCGTAAATTTCATACCTTTCATTCAAATAACAACATTATTATTTGCGATTTATAGAACTTGTTGAGAAACATATTTCACATTTTTCTAACAACATGAAGTTTATTGGCTTATTAAAATTGAACTAGTAGTAAAAGCATTTCACAAAAATAAGAATCAAATGCAGCAGAGCAACTATATAATTGTTTTAAGAGGAGATCTCTGTCTAATGCTTTGAATATTACAAATTCGAAGGTTAGTAAACGTCATACATAATCAGGCAGTCAATGAATTTCTTTATATAAATTTGACACAGTCATCTATTTAACGATAAAACAATCGACTTCTGATAAGTGGCAGATATAGATTAAAGAACTAAATCGTTGGACAGGTATATTGACGCTACCACTACTTCACAAGAAGATACGCGTAGGCCTACACATTTTGAGGTCATCTGCGCACCTTGCGCTCAATGTGAGCTCTTGCAATCGCGTGATCTATGTAGCCCTTAGGTAGGTGTAAACCTAATTCTGTATCCAGATAAGTCATTTTTTTAATACTTACTACTAAAATAACAATGATTATATTACAAATAGTTATGGAAACATTAATGATATGGGAATGACAAAATCGTTTTGGAATAATTATAATGTGTTGAACTGATGATTACGGGGATGATGAATGAAACAACATTTACAAATAGTTATTGTTATATAAATGTAATGGTTTACACATATCCCAAGTTTTACCTATGGTAATAGTTTTTCTACTTATAATACAACATCATAATGCTGAACTGATAATGGTAATAGTTGTTTCTTTGTTTTTTTTCCATCCTACTTGATATTCCTGCCTGTTTTGGAACTGCTAATGAGAGAAACCTGCTGTCACCGTAACAAGATGGGAGTACTTCCATAACATGGTGAATTATTGTCTTTTAATTTCATGGTAAGGAGAATATATTGTAAAACTAGGTATTACCCATGTGTGAAATATTGATAATATGGACATATAATCTTTTAGTATTTCCCTTTAAAATATATAAGAAAAAACTTTTTAGCTTAATATTTTAATCTTCATTTCTACAATTCTTTTACAATTTCACTTGTATTATTATATAAATACATGGTATATCTATTTATCTAAAAAATTCTATATTTGTAATATTCATGCAAAAATTGAGACCATAATTATCAACTGCAGAATATTAAATACTAAGAAAACCTGGGAAATGATGCAGAGAGGATTTACAATTTAAGTTAAATAATAGGACAATTTATGGCTTAAACAAATGTGTAATAATATGATTTATAAGTGCATTCAAGACAGGACTATGTATCAACTAAAATATGTTTCGGTTTAATTTCAATTGAATTCTAGTTCTTAAGTGTATTCTTCATGTGATTGGACTCTTACCTGAAAGTACGGGAAACGTCATTTGGACGCTTAGTGTATATGACGTCATTAGGACGTGACATTATTTCCTGACGTTTTGTTGTTTTTTTTCATTTCTAAGCTTGTCATGAATATGATCAACATGTGAATTTAAAAAGTGCAGACAAATTTCTTGAAAAAGGCAATATTGCCGAAAATTTGAATTAAAGAGTTGTTTCAAATAGAAAAACAGTTACAGTTATTATTCCCTGAGGAATATTGAAAGAATGTATTATAAAACAACAAGCCCCAGATCTTAAGTACTTGGAACGTAGCATTGTGTATAGTGTAGTTGTCCTCTGCAAGATTGTTCAAATCATGAAAACTAGAATGAAATTGACCCCGCCCCGGGGTCACTCGATTTTACATGATATATAGAGAAAGAATTCAAAGATTCAAATCGTGACTTTAACGGTAGATAGATAATTTGGACTATTTGTGAGGTATTGCAAACTCATTTCAAAAGTTTCTGTTACTGACCTTGAGTATGATCCTTTGATTTACTTTCTTGTTTTAAAGAGCAATCGTGATACTCAGTGAAGCAAATTAAGGAGATCATGACCCTCTTGTTTCTTGTTTTCAGGGGAGAGCAAACTCATAATTAAAACTAAATTCTGCATGACAATAACCCTTGTATAATATTTCGGTTTCATTCAGAACCCTTTACACCACTCTTAAATTATATAAAAGTTATAATACCCTATGTATACGCACATATAAGAATGATTGAAAACAAATCACTTCTTAGACTAGTAAAGTTCACAATAATGGGAAGTTTTTATCTCGAAAGTAATAGGCAGTTTTAAACGCGTTGAACAAGAAGTCCTCCTACAGTTGATCCAGAACTTATTGTAAATATGTAGATATGTATTACACAGTTGCGACAAGTAAGCGGCCTCGTATTGATTAATAAATACTTAAGTGAGTGTGACAATTTGCAGATGCAGATTATAGTGTACGTGTACCAGAAAGTTGTCGGCAGCCCAGCCGATTGTAGAACTGTAAATTCATTAACTCTCTAATGAACATGGATGTTGTTTTTGCGCACTGTTATTATTTCCATAAAAGTGTGTTTGATATTGCAACTAAAATGTCCCCGTGACATGCCTCGTGACAAATTTATATACTTGATTCAAGTATGTACTTACCTTTCACCATTTGTCAACGTGTACTTTGGATGGGGTAGCGTGTAGTTCCCATTGTTTGCTTCAGTTGATGTTGCCTTTGTACTTTGACTGACATCAGTTTTCTGCTTGAAACTGTCAAGGATTTGCTCTGCACCTGTTAATTTTATTTTTACTGACGTAACTTTATTTTTCATAGACTAACATGTACATGCTATACGTTTGTCAGTGCTACAATGTTCCATAAAGTAACGTAGCTTTTCATATGGTTACTAAGCATCTTCCTATTCAGTTTTTGAAATGATCGAAACTTCTGTCCCAGAAATTTACAGCCGTTTGATTGGTCCATGATCCGCAAAAGGAAATTAATATAAACGGATCGAGTAGGTTCTATAAATTCAAATTTTGCTTCCTTATACCTATGGCAAATAAGTTGAATGCGTGTTTACTTTCATTAGGTATAGTACTACCTATGCACGAAATTAAGTGACAAGGAATAGTTATACTTCACTTTATTATTTGTTTTTGACACGGTTTATGTGGTTTTCATATAAAATAACGATTCAAGTATTACATTTATTAATCTAGGCGTGTGAAATAGCCACAGATGGATATCTACCAAATAACATATAGCTTAAGTAAACGATAAGTGTTATTTATTATACTGTCACCCCTACTTAAAGGGCCAACAATTTTTCACTTATGAGACACCTTCTTTTTGAGCACATTTACCACCCGAATCCAACCCTTTAATGCCAAGTACCAGGCAGATACGATTTGAAATATTTGAAAGTCTTAGATAACTTTTTTTCATTATCAAACTAAATTGTATCAATCATAAATATCAAAGCGACAGAAGTCGTTATTTTGTTTCGACCTACAAAGATCTTCAAGTAAATCACCTACCGTTTAATGACTTACATCATTTGAATGATACTTTTTTGCTTTGCTGAGAATTTTGTTAAACACAATTTGCATCGAGTAAGAATCTAGTAACCATTTTGTAAAGTTCAATTGCGTAATTTGTTCTCTGAAAACGTAGTCATCACGATCATAACCAAACATGCATTGCACTTCAGACCTGAATTGTCCTTCGCGGACTTAGGAAATTCGTTAAAGACAGCTGTTCAAATGTTGTTGTAAAAATTCAAAGTTCATATTTACCATCTATTTGAATAAGCTTGGCAAAAAGTGTTGTGTCGGTTATTCCAAACATTTCTTCGGAAATATGTTTTGGTCTGATATTACTGTATTCGGTTATATTAACGGAAAAGTCTGAATGCATTCTGAATGTCAGGGATGTTGGTTGAAAGTTGCCATAGAAGTCTTTTAGCTCATGACATTTCCCCGCTGTTGTTTGCTTAGCCTCTCCGTTGGCGCCACCAATAACAGTTTGACAAGTGTTAATTGTAGGTAATGTAGACGCTTTCACTGAAAATAGCAGCAGGCATCATATAAGAGTGTTACGTCAATTATTTATGTTACATACATAACTCTGAGACTTGAATGACATAAGCCTGCTCCTGTAATTCTGGCACTACATGTATAAGGAATGAAGCGGCTGGCTTGTACTGCGCTTCGCCTCAACGTGTTAAGTGGCTGTCTATCCCCTCATCAGCAATAGGATAAGCGGTTAGTATTGCGCTTAACCTAGATCGAATATGCATCTATACCGTGCTTAGACTTGACATAATAAGCGTCTTGTACTGCACTTAGCCTCCATAGGATAATCAACACGATATGCACTTCGATCATGATTTGCGCTAAAGCTCGGTATGATAAGCGGCTTGTTCTGCGAATGAATGGCTAGTACTGCATTTATCCCGAATAGTATAACCGGCCTGTGCTTCACAGGTTCAGTGTTTTGAACTCTCGATAGCCAGCTTGTTCTGCGCTGATCGTCCGTAGAATAAGTGGCTTGTAGTGCGCTTAGCTTCGATACGATGAGCGGCTTTTATTGCTAATATCAAAAATGTGCTATGACATGCGCCATGTTGGTATGTTCACTGTTTCAAAATGTATACCGAGCGTAACTCATACCGGGAACCAACCGACGTTGACGTCGTTTAAAAATTTACTCATGTGTGCTCTTTTCCAGCGGTCTTCGACATATTATTGAAATATTTTTCGTATTTATTGTAATGGCAATGGATAACGGACAATTAGTGGGGAGACCGTACGTTATAGCTGCAACTGTTCTTGCCTTTCTCCTGATACAACTAAAGATCTTTTAAACATTAAAAAAGTTATTCTAAAATAACAACTTTTCTTCTTTATACTGAGCCGACAAGTTACACATTGAAAATACAGTTGGCACTCGTTTAATCCAATTATGCGAACTTATCGAACAGTTTTGCATAAAGAGAAATTTAGCTTATTATAAACAATCTAAATTACGCCGACAGGACTAGAATTTGAATACGAGATAAGCAAATATTCGACTTAACAGATTTCAATACAACAATAATATACTGTAAAAATTATAGCGTTATAGTAACAAATAAATTATACATTGTACTTACATTGGCACATCGTCTGACTCGAAGATTTCACTGCCTGGAATTCTGGTGCACATGCACAGTTTAAAGTTAGGCCGGTAGAGCAGATGCCTGGCCAACACGCATGCATATCAAATGAGCACAGTCCTAAAATGAGTCATTTTGAATAAAGGAACTTTAGTTATGTGGGTAATTTAAAACAAACAAGACTAGATATGTAAAACCTTTAAGAATCACCTCTGTGGTCAATTTGTGCAAAACCTAAATTTCTAAGTGACTGACTTATATTGTATTTGTATGCAAATAACTGTATATGTCATATAATCATATTTGTTGAAATAAATGATAAAAAAGTGTCTTTGAGATACAAAACTGTCTCGTTATCTATGAAAGTTTGTAGTTTCTTACGGATAATATATACTCAGCAAAAATAGAAACGTCCCTCCATATTTCAGGAAAGATTTATCGAAAACCAAAAGGGTTACTTTTATGAATCAAAATATAAAAAAACAAGTTCATTCATTTCTGTATCAAAACCAATTAATTGCATCTGGCTATCTTGTTAACTTTTCGAGAGATAACCGGTCAAGAGAGGTAGGGGTCAAAATCAAAAATCACAAAAACTCAGAAAGGTGTTATTGAATGTTTAGAGATGGAATTTCAATAAGAAATGTGGCACATCCAGTAAATCTCGTTAGTACCGAGTGTGGCCACCATGCAATGATCCTACGCCGCATCGACGTAACGTAACGCAATACCAGTGCGTTGGGCAAATTCCTCCATTCCTGTTGTAACGCCCGTGTAAGATCTCGAACATTTTCAATCTGATGGTTAGCTCGTGCTTTGTGGCCCAGCTGATCCCATATGTGCTCAATGGGGTTGAGATCCGGGGAAACCGCGGGCCATGGCATGACGTTGACATTGTTTTGCTGCAAGAATTGAGTGGTGACCCTGGCTACATGAGGGCGGGCATTGTCCTGCATCAATGTTACACCAGGACCATGCTGACGAATAAATGGTAAGGCATATGCATTTAGCACGTCTGCAACATAACGCTGTGCATTAATGTTGCCCTGTACAACAACCAAATCTGTCTTCCGGTTTCCCATGATCCCACCCCAGACCATTACGCTCCCTCCCCCAAACCTGTTCTTCTCAACAATGCAACAATCGGCGAATCTTTCATTTTTACGCCTGTATACCCGTAATCTTCCGTCAGCATGACTGTGAACCGAGATTCATCGGTGAACAAAACTTGGTTTCAGTCAGCCCTTCTCCAGTTCAGATGACGTCGCGCCCATAACAGCCTGGCAGCACGGTGACGTTGGGTCATTATCTGACCAGTGTACGGGCGGCGTGCCCTGATTGGTTGGGCGTTACGACGCAACCGGTTGCGAATGGTCTGCCCTGAGACACCGTATTGCCTAGCAGTGACTGTGGCTGCCAATTGACGTTGACGTAAGTGCGTCAACGTAATGAAACGATTTACACGAGGCCTACCAGGTCGCTGCCCGTCGTGAACAGCCCCAGTCTGCTGGTACCGGCTGCAAGACGATCAATTGTCTTCCGACAGCACCCGAACCGACGCGCGACTACCCTGGCGGACATCCCACCCGCAAGCATCCCAATTGCCTGATTTCGCTCGTTTTCGGAAAGCCGTGGCATATCGAAAACAGTGAAAAATTAAAGAAAAAATTTAATTTTCAGAATAGCCCCTATCGCATGAATGGTACGACATGAACTGAATCAACATATGGATGACATGTATAGCGTGCACGTGCAAAACGTGCAAATGACCGTTCCGGTAACTGCCCGATACGTAAACCGTGCGTATCGGGTAAACTGTACACGATCGTATTCTGAACATCGCCAGGGTTTAAAATACATGTACATTGAACATGTAGCAACTACACAGACAAAGCTTCACCGGCTATAAAACAGGGACGTTTCTAGTTTTGCTGAGTATATATCCAGGAAGGATTTTCCCGATCACGGTGATTATCTGGGATAGCTTTATGTTAGAACTAAAACCGCATTGGCATCTTTATTTCGGTCCAATTCTTTTGGAAGAGTACATGGATTGTTTAAAGCAAAATGACATAAAATTATTGACCTTTAAAATCTGAGAGAACGTTATTTTTGTGCTGTATCGGACAGTAGAATTATGATGTTAAGATATACAATTTACTGAATATTGGAACCTAATTATGAGTGCTTGTTTCGATAATTCTTTCGATATACAACCCAACTTGCAGATACAGACAGAATAAACATCCGTATTAGAGCATGAAGATTATAATCAAATACCCTCGTTGCGATGAGACGTAGCTGATATAAGCATTATAACACAGTAAGAGGTAATCACAAAGTGGTAAGTGCGTGCTTACTTTAAACTGGTGACACGCTGGGTCATAAGTACCGTATGACAGACATTATCGACTACCCGTGGAACAAATGAGGAAGTTACAGAAAACCAATATTTTATGTGGTTTGAATATTTAACAAAAGTAGAGAACGTTTAAATGATATTGTAGCTGTAATCTATCGCTGAAACAGGTTTATGCATATTTCATTCAGTTCAGAAGTTTTAGAATCTACGCATATTTGGAAGAAATAAATATTGATAGAAATGATGGTGCTTCGTTTAATTTGCTTAAAGAGTCATGTCTGACTGAATTGTTTATATGTTCATACTTTCTTAACAATATTAAAAAGTTTAGAAATATTTTATTTAGCAAGGATTTAATTCTGAATAGATTTAAGCTAATGCTTGAAGCTTTCACAAGTCACGGTTTTCTGTGTTCCAACTTAATATATTCTACAACTCTAGTACATTCGAGTGTCATTTTATCAATGCCTGGAATTCTTCCTATAAAAGATGTATATATTCAAATAAAATACATAAAAAATCTACTCACTTTCGCACCTTGCATTCGAATGTGTTCTTTTGTAGAAGACGTTGTCGTCATAACACGCGTCACATATAGTGTCGTAAATATTGGTGCAGTGGCGAGTTTTACAGTTTGCTATTGCTGGGCATTCTGAAAATCAAACAAAGTTTCATCGTGTAATTAATATTCATCAAAAGCGTAACAATCCGTGACAATCCGTGTCAGAAAACCCGCGACAGTTCATTATATTTTTTGTGATGACACCGTCACGATCGTGATAGGCTGTCACGGGTTTTAATAAATCTGAACAAAATTTCAGTCGTAGCTAATTTATGTACATTTATTTAAAAATGAAAATTCTTCAGACACAGTCGAATTGTTTTTATTTGACCCCAAGACGAACAGTTGCTTCCATTAAACTGTTCCTGTGCACTATTATAAACAGAGGATAACGTTCACTGCAACCCAAAATCGTTAATTCAATTGTATTTTATCATATCAATATAACTCAACATGTAAAATTGATTAAAATTGTTCACTTCTTTGCAGATTTATTTTAGGGTTATAGTTGTGTTTTAATATTTCATGGGACTTTTTCATTGGCTTTGTAAAACCAAAGCTAAAAAGTTACTAAATCAGTTGGTTTGCAATGCAGAGTCACACGAAGTTGTAACTTGCGATCAATTTCGACTTCTAACCACAAAAAAGCGCGATAACAATTCTAGCGTTGTTTGGTAAAAACCAGGTATTAAATATTTCATATAAACACAGACAAAGGAAACTTTTTCAGTTCTCAAATACAAAACCTTTAAATTAAAAGAAGCTACCTATTACAATGTGGATTATAAACATTAAACAAAATTAAAATCTTTTTAAAAATAGCTTTAAACCTCTTTTGTAAACACAGGTTAACATTGTCAAATCATGTTAATCAATGTTATTACTACGTGCAGAGGTATTATATATAAACATGTAAATAAAAATATTCAAGTTTTTTATTATTTGATTATTTAGGGATACACCATTCTATTTGGATATTGCTTGTAAAACATCACTTTATGCTTGCAAAACGTCAATTTTATTTGGACATGATTACAAAACATATACCGGGTGATATATACTTCCATTGAACAATATCATATCGAGAAACAGCTCTTGTCCTTGTCTGAGCTGTTCAGATATACAACGATTTATTCAAACAATTCAAAGTTATTGACAAGTTTTATTTTATTCAATGTAAAGTTAATTCCATATATCCGCAATCCGACTCATAATTGCCATGTTGATGCAAACACTTGTACAACTACGAATACACAAAATAAGTTTCTCCTCCTTTCTTTATGCTGCCAAACCCATCAGATCTTATCCTATTTCTCATGTTTTCATTCATATGTTTGTAACGAAAACCTATTTCTGAAACAGTAAAAGGCAGCTTTTAGATATTAGAAGAAATAACATAACTCATTTCAATGTTCACTGATATGTCATAATGTAATATACATCTTACCTTGCCAAGCCGTGGTTGTCGACGCAGACAGGAAATTCCAGGCGTGATTTTTAAAAACCTTTTGTAAAATCAGCTTTTCCGTATGCGCACTTCAATATTACATGAATATATTATAGATATTCAATTTAAAACAGAGATGGACTTTTTGTATTGAATAAAACATGATTAACAGTCAATTACTCTCATTACAGTCATTACTTTCCGACGAACAAAGGGTATTTATCAAATGTTATGCATCGTGCTATATTAACTTCAGACGGCTCACCCACAGTTTCAACAACACAAATGAATATCAACACAGCAATTTGAGAAAATGCATTGACAATATTAATGGGTTTGGTTTGGTTTTGGTTGAACCAGTACACTACTATGTTAATACTCGGATTTGAAAAGCGTTTGCAGTGCAATAAAATTTTATTTGAAAAATACAATAATACTTTACAGGAATTAATACTGTGACCTTTTTCTTTGCTACTTCGCTATGAAATATGTGATTTTCAAACAGTTCGAAGAACCTTACATTTTCAGCAAAATGAGGACGAGTAGATTTAAGTAGTAGCTATGCGATTTCTTCCTTTCATTTTGTTTCTTTTTCAGGAAAATTCGAGTAAGAAATCATTTTAACCAACACAACAAATCAGGAATAACTAAATGCAATTTGTCTTTATTATCAAATAAATCATAAACCGTCTAGAAAAGAATCCCAAATAGTTACTATTTGACATAAGTATACTTGTTTCATATATCCCTTGTACATGTATCCGACAAGAAGTGTATAATTGTTGCCACTTAATCTCGTGTTAGAAACAATAGTGATGAGAACGTAAAATGAAAAAGATAGTGTGAAAATAACTAACACAAAACATGTATACCAGAAGATATGCAGATTTAGAAAAATGTGAACTAAACATTATGCAAATGTTTTGCTGAAATGATACAAGGTTTGAAATGAACTATCGTGCAATAACGAAAGGTCATGTGTCAATAGTATAGTAATGTCGTCTGACCTTCACAGATAAAACCTATTGCGTCTTTACAATTGTTATCATTAAAACCCTTGGCAGATCCATCATCCCATACATGTACACAGTCATCTCCCGAGCCTGGGACACCATTTGGTTCATGTGGGTTCCAGTAATTTCCACAACATTGACTGCCATCTACCCATTGAAAACCGCCACCTTGTCTTGTAGCTCCAACCCAGAAACCATGATCTGGAAAAGAGCATTTTCGATTTAATCAAAAGAAGATCTAGCCCCATGCTGATAAGAGTTCCTTGAGCACGACCTCATGCTCAACATGCAATCTTGCTCAAGTTATATGAGGTAAAGCCAAGTTATATCAACAAAGTCGGTTTCATAACAATAATCAGAGGGTATGTCCTTGAACTTTTGAATCTTTATATTTAACTCAACTTTCCAAATAAATATAACTAGACTTCATATTACTTGAGCATGATTTCGTGCTGAGCATGAAATTTTGCAAAACTAACTTTAAGCACGAGGCCAGTTATAAAGGTAAAACGTTACAAATATTGTTAAATATTCTTTGACAGTTATCCCGCTAAAATTTCAAAATAAACTTGCCTATATTTCGAAGTGTGAATTGCCGACTGCCATTTAAAACTAACGAAATAAATAGAGAACAGTATAGTTATAACTGACCACAGATGCACTTTTCTGTACCTGTAACAAAGGTAGAATGACTTGCCACTAGTAAGGCAGGGATAAATTCTGTATAATAAAGTCATCCGGTAGTTGATGATATTGAGACTTGAATATGGTTGTTAAAGATTTTTCAAAATTTATTCAGTCGCGTAAAATGTTGTTGTTAAACTTTTATAATTGTCAAATACTTTATACATTTCTTGTTAAAATTTAAAATTGTGTTTTCCCGATAATGTATATGAAAACGATAATTACCTCCACGATTTTGCACAGCTTTCTGGATATCGCTAAATACGGTATTATCGCGTACAATTAGCAAATCGGTTCCGTATTGAGTCTTGCAGTACTGCCTTGCTGAACTCCAGGCGTATGATCCTTCGTGGTATTTCAAACATGTTCTTCCGACTTGCTGTGCTCCTGTTGGACAAACTGATGCTGCAAAGACATAGTGTATTAGTGAAATCAAGAACAAAATCTACCGGTATTAAAGGAACGTAAATAAATTAACCATTCTACACATATTTCTTATTTGCCAAGAATTTTTAAGTCATATAAATGTCTAAATTAAAAACAAACCTTCTACTCCCGTCCTTTGTCTATTCAAAAGTATAGCCAACAAAATGAAATGCTGGAATTTCAATGTGGCAACTGTAAGCATTTTTTTTGAAGCTGAGGAACATATCATCGGAGAACGCACAACGTTCCAAAACTAACTGCTTTAAATCTTCAAATGGTTCATCGCGGTATCGGACCGGCACTTTTATAAGCTCAAACATATAGGTCTGCAATCGGGATTAATTATCAATGGCAAACATTAAGCCCTTCTATCAAACATTGACGAAACCAATAATGCCTTCACTGACCTAAAATAGATCAATCACATTTTGAGATAAGATAATAAACAAACTTAACATATATAACATTTGTCAGACTGTTTTAGGCGAAAGCGATGTTTGCTCACAACATGTATGAAGTATACATAAATCACATATACATATGTATAATGTAATAAATGGTTAAGAAAATACAAACTTGTGCAGTTAAAGACCTCTGTGTTAGAGATAAAAATATTCAGCGCGTCTTTTAGTCGTGATCAAAGAACAAAGTAAGCATTCCGTACTTAACTTCAATTTACGTACCAAAGAACAGCAAGGATACAACGATTAACTGAAACCAACGCACATCTTATTTGAAACAATGAAAATAGACTAGGTAAAATAAAAGTTTTACAGATTGTATAATTACAAGTCTTTAAACTCTCGACACAAAACGATCGTCGAACCTGACATTGGTATGGACCGTTCCAGGTGTTTTAGGACACATTTAAGGCCTACCTTAAACTGTTGAAAGGGATCATTTCCTTTTCATGGGTAGGTCAACAGCTCACAAACACTATCAGGAACAGACAGACCCGTGAGTTATTTTGTTCAAACCAGGTAAACCATTGTACACGTGATGTTCCAGTGTGGCAGAGATTTAATTATATTATTATTGTAAACACAGGAACCTTCCATTTCACAGTGCTTAAGACCAAAAATATGACTTTAAGAATCAAAAACAAGTATGAGATTATAACTGTCTCTGATTGAAATCAATGTTAGACAGCTTTTGATGATACGGGCAAGAGTGCGTCTGTACTACAAAATAAATATAATTTCATATTATATCTTGCACTCAACAAAGACCATTGCACTAAAAGGATTACGCCAAAGTTAGTTAAATGTATCTATCATAATCACGACAGGTGCATTAATCTTACACATGCTGTGTCAGTCGCTTGTAAACCTAATGAATTGTTAGGTAATATGATCTTACTATGTATAAATAAATTGTCAACTAAAAGGTTATCCGTAACAAATTTGCTGTACTCTAGATGTACAAACTATGCCACACTTAGTAACACCAATCTAACAGTTTTGAAAACTTGTGGTATAAACAATATATAATACATTGAATATATTACATGAGTTTTGTTTTGATCGTTTAGTAACAGCCATAATATGTAGAGGGGCACGCATAGAAGTAGCGTAGATACTTTTTCGCTCAAAACTGTTGAAGAATTCGTATTGTGGGTACAAATTTGTGACGCGAAAATGATACGAGCATAACGCACATAAAGCTTAAATTAAATAGAAAATGAGTGTTAGTTTCGGTGTACTATCGACTTATAATCGACTTTTTATTTTTTTTTGTTATAAAAAAAAAAGATATTTTTATATTTTGCACAGCAACGATTATGGTGATATTACGTCAATACAGCTTCGTTCATTAAACTTTACTTTTTGACGTTTTTTTAAAAAAATTAAAAATACCCAAAAGTCATCGAATCATGCACACCTAAGTTTTATTTTAACCCCGCCTTTTTTGTTTGGGGTCTGGTATTTTTTACGCTCTTTATATTTTTTTGACGTCAATCCAAGTTAAATATTTTGATATTTTCACTGCTTTAATTAAAACAGTGAAAATAACAATTTTATTTCACCGATATTTTTCAGTATTTCACTGAAAAGCATAGAATAGATTCCTGTTGCCGTATGATTTCTGTTAAATGAATTGTGTATTTATTTATAACAAGGTGTCATCTTGTTGCTATCAACCTTTTCTCACAAATATGTTCAACCAAACATGCTCTTTATATATATTATTTTGTTTAGTCTATACAAAACCACTGTAGACCTCTATACACGTGCATGCATCTAAACGTAAACTCGTACATTGTATATTGTGTAGTCTATAATGCTATAAATGCAGTCTTCAGTGGCTGAGAATTCAGCAAACTTCTTTCTTGAAAAATTTTGTTCCAACAGGAAACATGACAACATAATGACCAACCCACACAGCTAAGTAAAACATATTTAGGCAAAACGTGTGCCAAAGTTTTGTGAAACATATTAAGTAAAAACAAACACTAACTCCCATTCGCAAATGCAGTGGTTATGACGTTTAGATTAAGCGGAAACGGATCTTTAAATGCAAAATCATGTGTTTTTTTCTACTGTGTATGACCTAAGTCTTTACTAAGTTTAAGACATCTCGGTAAACAGCGACTTGCAGCTGCAAAGTAATATTTCCTCTCTTCTGAATAATTTACAATGCATAAATTCTGATTCATATATCAGTCAGTCAAAAGTCTACCTTTGTGCATCCGATACAGGGTATAATGTTTTCGTAAAATAATTACCTGACATACACGTACACTACGACAGATGGTACAGTATTACAGTAAAAGGATGTTTTATATCCCATTCTATTATTACTACATGTAATTGCATTTAAGTGTCTGTAGTATAACATTACATATTAACATTTTGTGATTATAGTTTTCTATCTTTATAGAAACACATACATTTTCAACAAAACATTAAAACTGGTGTATAATTTCTTATATATTTAAAAATGTGCCATAAAGATATTTTATGCAGCAGATAAAGGAATATGCTCGTTGTCCATGGAAAGAATCATTTTTACATGGATTGTAACAATTTTGTGAAATTCAATAATCCGTTTGATGATAATATCATCCATACAAAATTAAATTCTGACAATAAGTTTCATATATATACATTTTTTGTAATACAAAACAACCTCGTCAAAATGCTATCAATCAAGTGTTTGTTTGACAATCACACTGAAACTTGGCAGGTTTCAAATCCCTGTCTTCTACAATGTTTTATTGAAACACATCGACTACATGGGCACTGGTAGATCTCGAACACAATTAGTGGTAATGTTTTGTGGGAGGAGATATGTCGTATATCATGTACCTCGGTGCTTTTTAAAGGGGTAAACTAAGTGGATTGGCTCATTCAAACAGTATTATGCATACGGCAATAACCTAGCTATGTCTGTCAGCTAAATGTAGCTGCATTTTGTTGGAATGCGAACAAGCTAATTAAGAGGTTATTGAAGGGATGTACTTGTCTTGCGTTTTTTCACAGGAAGACATACACTTTTCAAAAACTAAAACAAAGACGTTGGTTTCTGAGATCATCCTGGACAAGAGTGGGGGATCGACGCATGGACGGGGATCAACCACATATCCCCCCGAATAAATGACAAACGCCCACAAACATTGCCAACACTACAGAAAAAATACAAAAAAAAATGATAAATTACAAAGGAGACCTGTCAAAGAAGCGTTGTCAAACAGACAATGTAAGACATGTTTTAAGGAATTTAACGTTCATTTAATGTGTATTATATAGTTACAGACCTCGCAATTCACAAACGAACTCGAGTGCCGTGCTGCACGGTGCATCATTAAAACCGGTTTCACTACCATCATTCCAAAAGTCTACACAATCTTCGTCGTTAGACTCGTATTGGTTCGGTTCACCAGAGTTCCAGAACACACCACAACAACTAGTTCCATCGACCCATTTAAAATACCCTTCATATGAACGATCTGATGCTCCTATCCAAAATGTATATCCTGAAAGTAAATATATTTCATCTTTCGTTCTACACCAAGACTTTGCCCTTTCTTTGTTAAAACATTTAGAACATGACAAAGGTTTGACAGATGATTACAAAAAGGTATGTAGTCAGTAATAGGGGCAATATAGGCTGAGAATCACTTATATACCTAATATCGCTTTTTATGACTCCCTTCTTCCTATTTATTTTATTACTGACATTTTAAAAATACATATTCGTATACATATTCGTATGAAACAATGTACAAGCACAACTCCCTTGATATAAAAGTTGCATGACCAAACCCAATAATGTAAATTTACCGTAGGCATTAATATCCCGTCGTATGACATCAAACAGTTCCCAATTTCGGATTACCAAAAGATCAGATCCAGCTGTATTTTGACATTCTGTCCGTGCATTGCTCCACGACTTTTTGCTTGTATGGTACTTGAAGCATGTCTGTCCCGCTTTTCGCGATCCACTAGGGCAAACAACATCTAACAAAAACAGAGTACACCATTATTTGAATGTAGGGATACATTTTCTTTATTGAAGGTCAATGTCACACATATGGCTCAAATAGTAATTATGTCTGATTCTCTGGTATTTATTGACTAGGACGCAACTTCTTTATGCATAGATTTATCATGAAATAATTTATCACATACGTTGCACAAACCCTGTCTGCTCAAGGTCATATTACAGAGCCTGTTTTTGCCATTATTGCGAGAACAAACATGTACGATATGGATTTTTGTTATTGCATTTTCGGGTCATTTAAGTTTTCGATCTTTGCGGGCGATGTATACGCACGTGTGTAATGTATGTAACGGCAGCTGCGACTGGCACAATTATCACATGAAGGCCCCCTCTTGCTTATTCTACTACCTATTACAAAACAATGCAGTTTTACGCATAATATTTTTTAAAATTGTTCCTGCCCATGCATAGTGTTCTGTAAAATAATAATACACAAAAAATGGTGTATGAAACGTCTTACCTCCCTGTCCATATCTTTTGTGGAGAAAACAGAAAACCAAAACACGTAACACGTATATCCTCAAATACCGCATCGTGTATTGACAAGCGTGGTGCAAACTTGGTGAAGACAGAAGCTGATTTAGTATCAACTACCTCGTTCATTCAGTCGACCGTGCTACCCGAGTTTAACCGT
Source organism: Saxidomus purpurata (assembly GCA_022818135.1). NCBI lineage: Eukaryota > Metazoa > Mollusca > Bivalvia > Venerida > Veneridae > Saxidomus > Saxidomus purpurata. The sequence goes on along the minus strand of JAFMSR010001853.1, from coordinate 720 downwards.
TAAATTAACAGTGGTGAACCACTTGCTGGACTACGTCATCATGCTTGTTCTACAAAAAAGTTATTAAACTTGCTAAAAGTAGTAAAATCTTGATCGTATTAACTAGATGTATTAATTAGTTGTTCTGTATTTGATGTATTCTAGGGGAAAATAACCTGATATCCTTTCCTCTACAAAAACAATTTTCTTACAGACAGCTGTTATTTACAAAGACAAAATCGAAGGCAATAACGCTATGTTTTAAACGTTTCATTCTTTGTCGTATTCTTATATTATATTCCGCTTCAATTGATTAAATTATTTAAATGCATGAAAGGTAGTCTTGATATTGTCTGTATCTATTTACATTATGTTTTTCTCATGACAGCAAATAAGATTAAGTGCAACTTCTTCTTCACAGTTATTAAATTACTTAAACGTCAGTTGGTAATGCATTGTCTCCCTTTGCCCATTTCATAATTTGACAATCAATGAAATATATATTGAAATAAAAGGAGCAGAGGGACCAAATTGACTGCCTTATTAGAAAAGTTGAGCTATGAAAAACATATGTACTTACATTGAAATATTTCGTAGTACATGTAATGAAAGGACCTAAAATCATTTCTTTTCTTGTGAAAGTACGAAGCTCAGCTTAGTCAATTGTTATGAAAGGAATAAGTTTTAAGATTATATACACTTCAGTACTTTGTGTAAAATTGTCCGCACATCTAAAACACA
>JAFMSR010001852.1:0-24953 GCA_022818135.1 Saxidomus purpurata | reverse complement strand
CCGTATAGACCTGGAACTGTCAAAGGATATGCATGATGGCCACATGTATTTCATTTTCGCAAAGGTAACTGATTATAGACAAACTTTCTTTCTACTTGCATTCATTTCCCGTAATTTGTTGTCCATATTAACTTATTCTCAGTGTTTAATTATATATAACAACTTAAAATGTGAAATAGGAATAATAGCATTACATCCGTTTAAGGAATTCTCTTAATTGTTTTAGGCAATAAATCGAGCAGAATTATCTTCCATGCCTGTTACGACTTCATTCATCCTTGATCGGTCTGTACCAACTGGAGGCCATGTTCTCGACGGTAACTGGCAGACAGAGGTAAATTTTAAGTACATTTACGATTTATTATCGGGCATATAACTAAAGATGAATAGTAGAAAAAAAAAAGTAATATTTATTCGCTTTGCAAATTTAGACCAAATTTGTGTATGTAAATTAAAGTACGATTCTTATCACGCATGTAACATGCAGGTACCAACACGTAAGAATTTATTCGTTTGAAAAAGAAATGCATCTTTACAACACATTTGTACTTCTTTATCAACAGAAAGACATAGATTTTCAAAAGGATCTTGACTACGTTCAAGGACACTGGAAGGGTTTTACAGATCCACAAAGTGGTATCAGAAATTACAAAGTTGGCCTTGGTACAAAACCCCGTAAATATGACATTGAAGCTTTCGTAGATGTTGGACTACGAACAGGTTTGAAAGCTTCTATATTGAGTGAATCACATTTAAACGTTTCAACAATCACAAATGCAGTAATATTGTTTTATAATTGTATTAATGCACTCAAATAAAATCGGAAAAGCTTTTAAAAGATTTGGAAACAAAGTGACATGTTCTGTAAACGGTAGTAGTGCAAATTGAAAGATTAATACAAGTCTTTCACGTCAAATTTTTCAGTAGTCTGTGCTGCCCGTAGTGACTGTAAAGATTGTGCACATGTAGTTCATTTTCACTAAGCAATATCTTGTAAATGCGTTTAACGTGCCTCAACATGTAGACGTTGCAAGATATCGTGAATGAAATGCAGCAACTTTTATTAATATTTAGTTAGGAATTGTGTTACCATTCAGATACATTGATAGGTTTTTATCCATGAGTTTCATTACAACATTGAGACTATTTAATTTAAAAGTATATTCCATACAAATCTCGGATTCTCTTACTTCCGCAAAGAGCAAGTAAGTATATAATCGGCCAGCTAATACATCAGTATTGAAGTATTGCATTTTCTTATTTATTGTCTTTCTATAACTTCAATTTGAATGGTTCATGTAATTTGAAAGTTTCGATCAAACCGGTTATGTTTTGTATGATTGTAACTCGGGCGTAATGATAATGACCTTACGATTCTCACCTCTATCTACAGTATTCCACGGCCGATTTATAGTTCGTATAATTATCTCCTGCTTTCATTTTACAAAAATGCACGTGATAAACGATAAAACAAATTCGGTAAATATGTTTTACACACAATATACAACATGAGTTATACAACATGAGTTGTTCCATAGCTCAGTACGTCATTTACATGATTTTCTTTCCCGTTCCGGAAAGGTTAGTTAGTAATTCATGTTTAGCTGATATATTTCATATAACCTTTTGTTTGAAATACGTATATCTTTCATGTTGTCTTCGTCTTTTTACGACCAATGACTTCCGGTCGTTAGTTTATGCCCCAACGTCCACCTGTCACTTCTTCATTTCTGTAAAAGTAGGAAACAGTTTGTTTCCTTTACATGCACAAACAGTCTGACGCTTTTCTGCCAGTAGCACGTTTTAATAGTATGACATGTAAATTTACAAAGTTCAAAATGAGAAATCAGTTTCAGTATGACAGTCAGATTCGTGATTCTCGTTGCATTGCATTTGAAAACGACCAAACTATGTTCATGTTATTCGAACATGCATACTGCTGGAATGGAGATTCGCATGCCAACCATTTACAACATCTATGGTGGTTTGTGTACAGACCATAATATATTTTAAAAGCGGCAACAGTTTCAATGGACCGCTAATACAAGATTTAATAACTGAATAATATTCCCATGCTAAAAAAGGCTAAACTCAGTTAAATTTCTTTGCGTAGTACTTTTCTTATATGTCGTGTTCCTTTTGAAAAACAAGAGAAGTATAGAAAAAAAACATTGAAAAGAATAATTCATTTTAAATGAAAAAGGTTGCAACGACTTTCTTCATCTCTCCTGACAGAAAAGACTTGGAATGGTACTTACGAGCTAGGTAAGAAATACTACATTACTGTGGAAGCATGTAATGCTGCTGGGTTGTGTCGTTCGGTGTCATCTGATGGAATAGTTTTAGACAATTCTCCACCGATACATGGCATTGTCAAAGTAGGTTCCAGACAACAGCATCAATCATACATGCCTAATGGGTAATTTGAGATATTTTAATGCCTTAAACAATCAATTTAACAAGATTTTATTAATTTCTTATTTTTGATTATCTTGACTACTTTGTATCGCTTGTCTTATCGACGACCTTAGTTGTGGATGTAACTATTAAAAATGGAGAATAGCGTAAATCCGTTAATGATGCTGGATTTATGATAAACTCACCAGCATAGCAACTGCTAACTACCGAACAATTTGTAGCAGCTCTAATATTTCATCGTTTTGCTATTTGGTTTCATAATCATATTCGATTGCAGTGCTTCGATACATATAAATTGGGTTGGTTTCGAAGATCCACAGTCTGGAATAGACCATTACGAATATTGTATAGGGACGAAACGTTTGCTTTGCGATGAAAAGATATATATCCATTGCCTTCTTGAATCCAGCATTATCAGGACGGGATTAAATCTTACACATAGAAAAAGCTATTATGTCTCAGTAAAGGCATTTAATAAAGCCGGATCAAGTGTAGAGACAGCCTCTGATATGTTCACTATCGATGACACTCCACCTGTATCAGTTCAAAAGCCAGTATTTAATCTAGACTACAATGCCATATCTGGAGAAAAGGCACAATGGGATAGATCTGTTTTGCGTTTCTCTTGGAAATTTGAAGATGCCGAAAGTAAAATAGCGACTCACACAATCACATTAAAGACACATCATGAAGGTCATACTCCTGTTGAAAATATACATCTAGGAGATGTTGATACGTTGACAATAGGTCTAGACGATCATAATTGGTTAAACAATGGAGATATCTACTTTGTCGTGGTTACAAGTTGTAACACGGCCGGTCTTTGTTCAACTTCTCAATCTGACAAACTTCTCATCGATTCCTCACCGCCTCACCAAGGTGGTTTCAAACCTCCAATGATTTGGCAAAACTTTATTGATACATTCAATTCAACCAAATCTAAAATAAATGTGTCTTGGTATGGCTTTGCTGATGCAGAGTCGGGTATTGACTTATACTTCCTCACAGTCAGCAGGAGTTATAACGGACAAGAACTATCGCAAGGCATTGTTTCTAAAGTTGCAGACAATAACATGATGCATCTAAACGCAACAATTGTGCTGAATGAGGCGTTAACGTCAGATGACATTTTAGTTTTAACAATATGGGCTAAGAATTCTGCTGGACTAAATAGTTCCGTCTCAAGAATATCTGTCAGTGTCCTCTCTTCCCTGAAAAGTGGTTTAAGCTATGCAGCTGGTACGTTAGAGATCCAAAAACATTCATGTGATATTCATTTCTGTAATAAGGACTGCACGTGTGCCGTTCTTGGCCAACCTTGTGTTGAAGTTGCAAATAATGATAGTTGTACTGCTCTCAATGTAACTGAGGTTCGGCATATGAACGTGCCTGAACTAGCCGTCTTTAATGGTCTGCCGGGTCATCCTCATGATATAACCGTATCTTCGGCTTGCCTTGCCGGTCACTGGGTACCACGGGGTGATGAAAGCATGATACAAAGATATGAATGGAGTTTGGGTATCAAAGATCAGCCAGTCGGGGAAGGAATATTTAATTTGAAATCAGAGAGACCATGGAAGGATGTGGGAAAAGGAAGAGAAACGGTTTATTGCTTGTCGCAGCAGCCTGGACTGGAACACAATGCGGACTATCAAATCTACGTGAGAGCTTGGTACTCCAGGAACATGTTTGCTGAGTTTAAATCTATCCCTATCCATGTCGATCACACACCACCACATCATGCCTCTGGAAAGTATATAAAAGATTCAGATTCCGACTGCTCAAAAGATTACGATGTTATCGAATGGATGGACAAAATTTCAGCTTGTTGGGACAAGGTGTTCTCAGAACGTCAAGGAGAGATATCTTATTATTACGTTTCTTTGGGCACCACCATAAACGGTTAGCATTGTACCTACCTGATATATTTATAACAAGGATATTGTTAAATTTTATGATAAATCATTGTCGTTTGTCAAAATTGAAATTTAGCTGGTACTAGATGGGTCACATACGACACTTAGTGCTGACGGTACCATAGTACCATCATGGAATGGGGAACAATTTTCAAACTATCTGTTGAATAACACATCAATAGAAACTTCAAACTTCATTTCTGCTATGATGTTCAGCAATTTGCAGGATACATAATATAAAATGATAATATCGTTACAGTTTTCAATTAAAACAGTACTTTGCTTCAGTTTTTTCACGTTCATACGCTTTATAGTTTTCATACTTAGTACATTAAACTGTGCTCTAAATCTTCCAAAACATAAAAAGGATGCTGTATATAGCACCATGATTTTAGTCAAGTCAAATTTACTTTGCATAAATTTGTCTATGTAGTTACCAATAGGCCTGCGTAACTTGAACATATCGATATACATAATTATATCATATATATATAATCTTTGTTTCAGGAAGCGATATTTACGAAAGAACAAACGTTGGTCTTGAAACAAATATGACATTGATCAACATAAGTCTTTCACATGGAACTAAATACTACGTCACTGTCACTGCCTATAACAACGTTGGGCTACATACGACACTTAGTTCCGACGGTTTCGTTGTAGACATGGACACGCCCATTTCAGGAGTAGTTTTCAACACAGGAAAACATACTGATACAACTTATCAGTCGTCCAACTCTACATTCAGTATATCCTGGCATGGATTCATTGATCAGTTCTCTGGTATAAAGTCTTACTATGTAGCTCTTGTCGAAAACGCTCAGTTAAATTTTGAGAATGTGTCCTTTACAGACGTGGGTCTTCGAACACAGTACGAGTTTCGCAATCTTTCATTAACAGATGGAAGGTCGTATATTGGACTGGTGAAAGCGGTTGACAAAGCAGGTCACGTCAGCGATGTTGTCACTTCAAGTCCAAAAACCATCGACACCACGGCACCTGAACCTTTTCACTGTCAGGAATTTCAGTCATTAAACATCACTTCAACTGCACTTCGCATGCCGGGTGCATTATCATTTTACCAGGATATAGTAAAAGACAAATACTATGTGATCAGAGGAGTTATAGAAGGTAACATCATTGACGTAACAACTGTATTATCTATTGGCCGAAACAGCATGCCTTTGAAAGTAGTTGAAAATAACAACGGCTCTGTTGAATTTGAATACAGGTTCTTATCCTCTGTTTCTGGTAAACAAACGTTCAGTATTTCAGCTTTTCAACCGTTGGTATCTGACACGAACTTTTCAGTCCAGGCTGAAATCTTAGTTTGCACGTCTGAAATGGCGACAACTGATATGCTTAAAGCTATTGAACTGAAGCAGATAGGACGATCTACGTTGACTGTTAACATCAAAATTACTGATGGAGAGAGTTCCCTGTACAAGGTATTTTATACTAATTTTTTATTTCATTTGTTCTTGGTATTATCTATTTTTTACAAACTACATACACATGTTTATATCATTACTACCAGCAAATTCAACATTAATACTTACAAACTATCATTATAATAATATCTAATACCAAACTAAATTTGAATCATCGGGTGCAAATTGTGATGATTAATTGTCAAGAGTTTTCTAATGATTTCTAACTACATACAATTCGTGTTTTGCAGGTAGAACTTGGTGCAGGAACAACTCCTGGGGCATTTCAGCTACGACCGCTTACACTTTTGTATGGTGATACGGGTGGTGTCATTGATATCGAAGCTGAGCACGGTTCTCAGATTTACGTTACTGCCGTCGCTAAAAATCATGCTGGTTTGAGGTCTATCTTCGAATCAGCACCTATCACGTTTGATAAAACTCCACCAAGGCTTTCAGAAATAGGCAGTTCAATTGTTGATTATACTCATGACGTCAATGGAACTACGATTGTGTTAAGCGTAACGGCAACCTGGCGTGTATCAGACCTTGAAAGTGGCATTAAATACTGTCTCTGTGGTATAGGTAATTGTTTTTCGCCAGAAAATAATAGGCACTATTGAACTCTTGATAGTTTAGGCACTTTTAAAATCTTATACTGTATCATTCAGCTGACTTTATAATGTTTGTCAGAAAAATGAATTGCAATGCTGCTTGTAAAATTTTCTCGCTATGGATGGACGTTAGTTTACATTAATAATATCTACATCTTTATCGTGTTAATTTGAACAAAAACGTAACAATATACAAGGTATAAAGCTACGTTTGGGGTGATTACTGTTAGCTTTTAGTAAAAAGATCTAGTAATGTATTATTTTGTCGTAGGAAACCGGACGGGTACGACTGCCATTGAGAAATTGAGACTGTCAGACACCACAAAGTCATGTGTGTTCCGGCATCTTCACTCATATCATGGTGATGCTATATTTATCAGTGTCAAATGTATCAATAACGTTGAGCTGGCTACTGAAATGGTTTCTGATAGGATAACTGTTTCAACTGATGCACCGCAAAATACCAATGCACGCAGCCATATCATTGTAGCTGATAATCTCGAGTCGTTTGCGTCTCAAAACTCGTCCCATTTGACTGATGTTCGAACGTACATCCAAACGGACCTTTCCAGTGTCGTATTAGAGTGGTGTGGATTTGAGGACCTGTCCGGGATCGATCACTACGAGTATAAGCTAATGTGCCGTAATGAAACAGTGGTTGACTGGAGCAGCAGTGGCAAACAAACAATGGTAATGCTAAAAGGCCTAGACTTGCTCTCCGGAAATCGCTATGCAGCTGAAGTAAGAGCAGTTAATACTGGAGAATTAGCAAGTGTCCCTGTCAGCTCTGAAGTAATCGTTCAAAATAATGAACCACAGCTAACAGGTACGGTTTTTGTAAGATGAATGCGATAGATTAGAGTATAGAGTTTGTTTTATAAATATTAGATAATGTATCAGTAGGCCCAGAAGTATAATGATGTTTGAAAGTTTGAGCTCAAGTTTGACTGTAATACGGAAAATGGATGTATCCAAACATAATTATGCGTAATTCAAGCGAAATATAATTGCTAGTACCTAGTGCCATCTAATGTTCAGACGAATCAACGCAGAAGTGCAAAGTTGCGTTATATTGGTCATTATCATATTATATTAGGTTTACAAGAGTTTATCACCTGCAACTATCTTATTGCCAATTAAACTTTAGACCACGTTGATTTGTTTTCATATTATTTTTAATATCCAACATGTTCCTCTATATTAGGATTTCGGAATCTAAAATTTCGACATATTTCAATCTCTCACTTCTATTTGCACGCTGAATATTCTTCTCTTCGAGCAACGACCTTTGATTTTGATGACAAGGTCTAACATGACGAACCATTATATTCCTTGAGAGGAGAATATGAATTTGACATTCATCCAAGTACAAAATTGTTACATTTTTAATTTTCATTTTTGTATATTACAGAAAGAAACAAATATTTTACTTGAGCTTTACTGTTCCATGTATATTAACACTGCAAAGCAATACATTTACATTTGTTTTCTTATCAGGCAAATCGTTGACTGTATCAAGACACGGACAGCTATTCCGACTCGACTGGAGTGATGTATTTCACTTAGAAGATCTGGCTGCAACATTTGATGTTATTATTGGTTCCAAACGGGGATACACGGATGTTGTTCAGCTTCAGCGTATCGAGGTCAAGCGTTATGATGTCACTGTGCCACAGGCAACCATTGTTACACCGGATGTGCAAGAATTATACATAACGATTACCTGCACATATCCTACGGGGCTTTACACTGTGTATCAATCCACTTATAAGATATAGAAGAAAAGTGGTGTCTGCGCAAAAGTTGAACACACATTGATAGATTTAAGTGGATGATATAAAGTTTGATGCATTCATTATTTTGTCACTTGTTTTCTTGTTTTTAAAGTTTAGGAAGCTTTTTTCACGTAGTTAAATTGGAGACTATGGTGGATGATTCCATCAACATACACATTCCAATGTATTACTTTACACAAACTGGGAGACCGAACAATAATATGTCGAGTAATCATATTAGTGCATGAGAACACAGATATAACATAGCAGACCAACAACAAATTGACACGCGGCTTTTACATCCCGCAGTTCATTACAAGCAGCATTGTGTGTATACTGATGGTTGCTCCATTTAGCTTCAAAATATTACGAACATCTTCACTATTATTTTATTAACTATATGTTTATATTACACTGAGTCCGTCCAAGTTTAAATTCGGTTCATCCATGTTTCCTTCTCTTTTAGTTGTAACCAGATTTTTTCTCTTACATGTAGAATAAATAGTATGATTAGAAACATTTTGAGTTTTTTCTAGCACGCTTTTAAATTTACAACTGACTATTATCTGCTTGTATGGAATATGTATGTATCAGCAGAAATTCTCTACCTTTAGCCATACTTTCAATATAGCATGTTTTTCCAAAAATAAGATTGAACTTCGTGACTCTACAGCATGTTGTAATTGTGTGGCACAGTTAAGAATTAGATTAAGCTACGGACGAACGAAAACGCATGGTTTTATATTTACACTTTTAAAAAAGGGAACATACAGGTTGTATTTAGAATACTTATAACTCAATACTCTCCATTAAGGGGAAATAGACGCCTTGTCGGTCATAGTCATGTACAACAAAACTATAAAAGGCTTTAAAAGGAAGTGTGTCTTAGTGTAACGACCGCGGTCCGTAAAAACGTAACGGTTTGACTCGCCCTGGACTGTAACGACAGGTAAATCTCCACCCATACCGCTCACTGAAGCTCAATAATTTGTTTTCGCTGCCCAAAATGTTTCCTATCCTTTGCAACCATGTTTAATTTAAACATTTAAAGGAGTTTGCTATTCATACAAATCTAGTCATATCAATGTCTAATCTTCACTTTCATACGAAATTGAGAACTGAACAATATATAAGTTTAATACAATGTTACATAAAGAATGATGTAAATGATTTTCATAGGACGATTTTCGTAAGTTTTATTATATTCATAAGTTCGGTGTATGCTGATACTGAAAATAGAAGTGGTATCATGCAAATGGTTCTTGAACAAATAAATGGCTTGCAAGCTAAAATAGCAAAACTGGAAACGTCGGAGTGAGTTTAAAGCAGTCTATCGCTGCTCTTATCGGAACCACGGCGACATTAATGTTACAAATTGCAGATCTCACCAAGAAACTTGAAGCGTATGAAAAATCGGACAATGAGAAATAAGACAGGATAAAACGTCTTGAAAATGAGCTGTCACAGAACAGGGTAAAAATTCGTGTTGCAGACAAGGATGAACCAGAATGTGAAATCAGTACAGAGCTAAGAGCTAACAGAAAAATGGGAAATCACATTGCAAGAGGCAAGTACTATTCTCGGCTTAAAAAATGAACATTTAATAAAGTCTGAAATAAAGTATAATAAACGGGCTTCAGTCACGTTACCCACTTGTAGACACTATTTATTTATAGAAAGGTGTTTATCTAGAATAACTTACACACAGGAGGAGGCCACGAACGTTGGCCATAGAATTGAATAAAGGAGAGAGTTTAAAAATAAGCTTAGAGCCGTCTTCTCAATCCTTTATGATGATGTATATTAGTACGTATTACATGTGATGTTTCAATAAAATACTGTTTAAACCAATTAAATGGTGTGAAAACACTTGTTTCAATGGATAAAACAGTTCTATATATATTACATAACTATGTTCTGTGTTAAGGTATACGCGAGACACGAGAACATGTGTCATTCTCGGCCAATTTAGATCACGTGATCAGACGGTTTGGCTCACACCAACCAAATGTCTACAGTATAGTGTTGCTGAATGAAGCATTGGCATACAGTATTACTATTGGTATAAATTTCTCATTATAGTGACTATGCTATATGATTGCCAGGATTCGGTTTAGCTCTTGCAATCTGACACGTACTAATAGTTTCTTTCATGAACACGTGGTTCATATCGAAATATCCGTCACCTAGGGTCACTGTTTTGGCGGGAACGAGGCTCTGCCGAGTTCCCGTGAAACAGTTACGCGAGGTGACGGATATTTCCATCTAAACCAATATCGGATACCCCGATCCGGTATGCAAGAAAATGTATTATATGGCATGTCTATTCTTAACTTAGTGAAAATGTATGTTAAAAGTCATTCATTACACGTCGCTTACAGACAAAAGTTCTTTAGACTAATATTAAATACTCTTGATGAATGCGTCTTTACCTTTTTTGGTGTTATTTTACAACTTTCAATAAATATAACATTACCGTGTTCATTTTCAACATATCATACTAGCTCAACTGGCATGTAAGTTAAAGAGTGTCTTTAGCGCAGTGGTAATTCTGTAACGGCTAAATAGATTCGACGATTATCCAAGCTTTGTTCTCTAAAAAATAACATTTTCGTAGTCATTGCATAAGAAAGTGTTTTTAATTATGTCTCCCCCACCTCGGGGGGAGACATATTGTTTTTGCCCTGTCCGTCAGTCCGTCCGTCCGTCAGTCCGTCAGTCCGTCCGTCCATTCTTCGTTTCCGGACGATAACTAGAGTTCCTTTTGACCTACAGCTCTCAAACTTCATAGGATGAATGGTCTTATTGAGCAGATGATCCCTATTGTTTTTGGGGTCAGTAGTTCAAAGGTCAAGGTCACAGTGACCGTTGGTCAATTTCTCGTTTCCGGATGATAACTAGAGTTCCTTTTGACCTACAGCCCTCAAACTTCATAGGATGATTGGTCTTTAGAGCTGATGATCCCTATTGTTTTTGGGGTCAGTAGGTCAAAGGTCAAGTCACACTGACCGTTGGTCAATTTCTCGTTTCCGGATGATAACTAGAGGGTTCCTTTAGACCTACAGACCTCAAACTTCATAGGATGATTGGTCTTTAGAGCAGATGATCCCTATTGTTTTTGGGGTCAGTAGGTCAAAGGTCAAGGTCACAGTGACCGTTGGTCAATTTCTCATTTCCGGATGATAACTAGAGTTCCTTTTGACCTACAACCCTCAAACTGGGGGGTCCGTCAGTCCGTCCGTCCATTCTTCGTTTCCGCACGGTAACTAGAGTTCCGGGTTTTGACCTACAGCGCTCAAACTTCATAGGTGAATGGTCTTTTGAGCAGAGATCCCTATTGTTTTTTGGGGTCAGTAGTTCAAAGGTCAAGGTCACAGTGACCGTTGGTCAATTTCTCGTTTCCGGATGATAACTAGAGTTCCTTTTGACCTACAGCCCTCAAACTTCATAGGATGATTGGTCTTATAGAGCTGATGATCCCTATTGTTTTTGGGGTCAGTGGTCAAAGGTCAAGGTCATACTGACCGTTTGTCAATTTCTCGTTTCCGGATGATAACTAAAGGAGTTCCTTTAGACCTACAGACCTCAAACTTCATAGGATGTTGGTCTTTTGGCAGATGATCCCTATTGTTTTTGGGGTCAGTAGTTCAAAAGGTCAAGGTCACAGTGACCGTTGGTCAATTTCTCGTTATAATTTGGGGTCACTAACTCAAAGGTCAAGGTCATAAGGGGGGAGACAAGTTTTTTTGTGAAAAACAATCTCTAGTTGTTTCTCTTTTTCAGGAATTTTCCGCATTCCCGTATCCGGCTTATACTTGTTCTCTTGGTCCGTCAAGGGAAGTCACGAAAGCTACCACGTGAAGCTTCGCATGACGTATGAGTGAGAGAAGTTGTAAACGGTGCACGTAAGGTGATTGTTAAAGCATATGCGTTTGCTTGTCCTTTTCTTAAATATCATTTTACTTCCTTCTTCATTGAAACATTTCTGAAAAGAAATTCTCCTGAGTCTGATTTTACAATTGCGTACAATGATGGGCAGTATAATTATAGCGATGTTTTAAGTAAGTAGATGGTAGATAAATGAAGTTTTCATGACTTTAGGTAGTAGACTCCTAATAAAAACCTCCATTTGAAACTCTTTAATTTTAACGCTCTAGCCTAGGTTGTTAAGCAATGGACTGAAGATCTTTTGAGATTTTTGGGGGCGTAGGTTCGAATCCAGCCAGAGCCAAATATTTTTTTTTTACTTTTTCTTCTTTGTTTTCATTATTTAGCATTTTTCTTCATATGCTTATATTGTTTTAAAACTAATAAGAAATTAAATATTTTTTTACACACAATTTTGAAGATTTTATCACTTGCAGGCACGTCTAAAATTGCGGATGGAGATTTTCAAACTCAAATTATTTTAAATAGAGACGGTAAATCTTTGTGAATTTTTCGCATGCTGCTCCCAAAATGTTATAGTTAATTATTAATATACAAAAAGTCATGCCCCATTTCTAGAAAATGTCGTTTTTTCTTAAACTTTGATGTTCAAAATTGAACATGGTCAAAAAAGTACATGAAAATTGTAAAACAATCTGATAATTTCATAAAAGTTTTATTGATCTTGTTGATAATATAGGAAATGGTGTATAATTTCTGAAAGAAAATGTAGTTATTGTTACTCTGATACCAAATCTGTACCAAATTATAGAATAATAAATGAAATACGTGTATTTTCTTATCTCTCGTGTGATGTCATTTATAGATAATATCAAAATGGGGGTAGGGTTATTAAAATTCCTATAACATTGTTTTTTCATGGTAGATTTCCTTTAAAATTTGTTTTTAAATCCTGGAAATGATACAAATTAAGAAAATATTAAGCCTATACTGATTTGAATTGGTGCCCATTAAACATGTAAACTTAGACACATTCCCGTCATTGATACAAGGATACAGGGTGAATATTAAATTTTCTTTGGAATCAGTTAGTTCACTTAAAAACTAAATGTTTGCCATGACTTTGCTGCAGGTTGGTACGGTAGCTGATACGTTAGACGATAGAGACGATAACCAAAGTAGCAACACAGTGGCACTGCGTCTGCAGCAAGGTGATGCAGTATGGACAGAAGATTATGGAAGTCAAAGCCTTTATGGCGCAGATGGAGAAAGAACAACATCAATTACTGGTGTTTTATTGAACCCGGATTAAATGTAAATCATGAATGATGATACAAATTGACAATACCTATCGAAACAAGACTATTAAATAAAACATCATTCTTTTTTTAAATAATGGATCTCATACTCACAGATAAAAACATAGGAAAAACTAGAGAAATTTATGTGTGTAAATGTTGCTACATGTATATAGGTAGTCCATGTAAGCATTTTCTATTTTAAGTTGCATTGGGCCAAAGACACACGACTATTTTGCTGCTACTCTGGTAATAAAAATGCATGCAAATCATTATCTTCGTCTAACTTGAGCACAAGTGTTAAGTGCGAAAACAATGAATGAACAAAACATACCAACACACATATTCTTATCTCGTGAGTGTATCAAAGGCTATTGGAGTGGTTAAACGTTTATTAGTACAATGTTCCTAATTTCTTATCTCTCTTATCTAACAAATGGTCGTCCAGTGAAAATTCCTTTACAAATGATGGCGACATCACATAATTTAAAAGTGAAGATTTTGGTAAGTTTGTTTGTATTTACAACCACCGTGAGTGCTGATACTGACGATGGAAGCAGTATTCTTCGAATGCTTATTGCAAAAGTCGATAGCATGGAAGCTAAAATCATAAAACTTGAAAAGTCAGAGGCGAATTTGAAACAATCCATTGGTGCTCTAATCGGAGCCACTGCACGATTTCGGTTACAAATCGCCGATCTGACAGAGAAACTAGTTGCGTATGAAAACGTTGACAAGGAGAAAGAGGAAAGGATGAGAGTTCTTCAAAATGAAATAGCAAAGAATAGCAAAAATGATTGCATCGTGCATAGAGAAGAATCGGAAAGTAGGCATAACAATCAAGGGGGCAACATCTTGGATAAAGATGTAGAGCTGAAATCACTAAAGAGAGGTCAGTGCCTTTATTGTCATATCTGTATTCGTTAATAAAAACACCACACGATGCTTTCTACGGTAACTATGTTCAAGCAAGATTTTCCAAAATTAGACAGGTGTAATACATTTTGTAAAAGAGGCTAAAGTTCCAAAGTCTTAACCACCTCAGACCTTGTAGTGAATTGGTTTTCTTGCATTTGCCTATTTAAATCATACGCTCGTATGACGCTGAAAATGTGAAACCTTTTAAAAACTGAATGGCTGATAGCGGTCTTACGTAATTAGCACTTGCTATTCACTGATCTTCGTTTGCCTCCTTATTCAATGGTGACATACTTACTTAATATTGAGAACATTTTGCTACACTGTTTTTGCTTGTAAACTGGAATTAGCCAGTCTATGGGTGCATTTTGGAGTTTTACTTATGACTAATTAAGACTCCAGAAGTAGCACCTGCTCATCAATGGTCCGACATTTAGTTTATTTTGCTGTTAGTTAAGGTATCTTCTGTTAAAGTTGTATATCATCAATTTAAATATTAATAAATGATTCCGTAATTTAAGGTACGAATACGCTATATAACATATTTGGCATACAATATGGTGCTAATCTTGTATTTTTGTCTTAGGAATACGTCAAGCACCCGAGAATGTGGCGTTTACAGCTTATCTGGACCACGTGATCAGAAACTTGGGTAAAAATCAGCCGGTAGTGTACAACCAGATTCTTCTCAACGATGGCGGTGCATACAGCAACAAAACAGGTAATGACCTAATTTGCTGTTTTTTTATGTTAATGAACTAAAACTGTATTCATGTGCTGGCTCTAATGTAAAAACCGAAATTTCAATAATGATTCATTAATGAACCCTGCAAATTTTGTTTTCTAAATTGTGGATACGATTTACATTATTTAGTGTGTGTACAAATACATTATATTCTTTATTAATTGGAATGAAGACTATACAATTATGATTTTCATCGCAATAAGGTGCATTTTCAGTTACGGCGGCAGTTGCTGGTATACAGATACTATTGAATAATAAAAAGTCATCGTAGAACAATATTTCTCGACTGACTGAGTCAGATTAACGCGATCAAAATCGGTCGCTCGCTGCCCCCCCCCCCCCCCCCCCCCCTCGTGGCGACCTCCTCCCCCCTTTTGTGGGGGGTTTTTTTTTTTTTTTTTTGGGGGGTTTTTTTTTTTTTTTTGGCACATAACAGAAAACCAAAGGTGAATTGAAACATTTTGTAGAACAAATTAGTCATTTTTTCGCTCATGTTTCAGGTATATTTCGAGTTCCTGTATCTGGTGTATACCTTATATCATGGTCTGTTACCGCCCGAAAGTTGCCAGGGGAGCATTCGTACGACGTTTGGGTTAAACTAGTCGTAAATGGGGCTCATCAGGTAAAAGTTTTATATAAGCTTGCGTGTAAAGGATACTCTAACAAGATAAAGACGAGTATATGACGCCATAATGAACCGGTGGAAATGTTTAAAACTGAAAGAATAACAAGATGATAGTACATCATTAAAAGGTTGTAACTATTTGTCATAACGAAACTTGTGTGTATCCTTAAATCCAATTTCTTATAGACTGCTGCGGTAGCCGAAAGCCGTGATGACAGTGACGACAACCAAGGTAGTAGCTCCGCAGTTCTACATCTCAGTCAAGGTGACGAGGTCTGGACGGTGCATTATTCTAGCTACCCTGACATGTTTGGAGATGACAACGAGAGAACCACCTCTTTCATGGGTGTCCTGCTGTATATCGATCAATGATGTTTTGATCAATTTCATAAATCATTTGCCTGATTGAGTTGTGTGAACTGTTTTATTGATAAATTGTAGTTTAAAACCTAATCAGGGGGGGGGGGGGGGGGCGCGGGGGGGGGGGGGGGCCCCCCCCGGTGGGTTTTTAGATTTTTTTCGGGGGAGGGGTATTTGTTTTGTTGTTTTCTCTGTTTTGACTTTCAGTTATGACTAAATTCATCCTTATATTTCAGACTACTGGTCAATAATTAACAGGATTCTAAGCAAGACATTATGAGTTAAACGTATACTAAAATAATAAATACTTGACAGTGCAAGGCGAATATCATTCAAACGTGCATTTATTGCGGTTTATGTTACGCATCTACTTCAGAAGTCAATTTGTGATATCACAATCGTGTCCTTCAAGATCTGTTTTCAACATATTGCTCTGATTTTTCACAACTTATCATAGTGTTATCACAAAAATAGCCAATTAAGATATAATATCAACTTGGAAAAAAACTTTGCCTCAGAAAACGAATTTAGATTTTAGCTGGGATGCAAAGGTGAGTTTTAAGCATCATACTGTGTCCGCCGTCATCCACTTTTTTTTCAAATGACATTGCTTCGAAACCTTTTGGCCAATCTTGGTGAAACATAGCAGGAACGTTCCTTGCAAGAAGGTCCACATTTGTTCAAAGAGGTCCATTTCATTCATAACTCTTGTGGTAGCGGTCATACCAGTGTAAGCGGTCGGCCAAGAGGTGCATCAAAAGCGGCCACTTTAAAGTGACTTTTAAACATACACATATATATCTATCTGATAACTTGGAATACACAAATATTTGCTGTTCTGACTAAGGTGACCCTGACTCATACTTTCTTTAAAATCTGAATCTTGCAATGAGCTAGTATCAAAGCTATGTTATAAACATGTGAAAGTGGATTGAGTGAAAGTAGGTTATTATGCATGTAATCTTGTTTTCTTCCTTCCTTAAAGATTAAGGTTAGCGTGAACATTAAAAAAATATCTCGAAGTTCGGCGTGCTGTTGCTATGTCAGGCAATGCTTAATCTTTAAAAACAGCTTCGTAAAATGCGGGATATTGTGGGGAAACAATTATTCACTTTGATTCATCTTCATTTACTACGCCCCTGGAGAACAATCATTACCATTACTTTCATGGAAGGGGTGACTCAAAAATCATTCCATGCATTAATGTTAAACTTCAAAAGTAATGATAATTGGATAATATGCAATTTATAAAATCTGTATCTCAACCTAACAAATTACTTTTGTAATTTGCATTTGTCATTTTGGGCATGTGTCTGTCTGTCCGGGTGATTGTATAAGGGTCCAAACTCAGCTTGAAAGATGACCATAGCCATTATGTGCTCAGTGTACTATTATTGAACATGCTAACAGTAAATATACGACGTTTCAATGACATTTTTAGAATGCATATTGTGGGATTACAATGAAAAATAACCATAATGAAAGAAAACACGAGAAAGTAAATGAAAGAAACGAAGCCAAGTAAGAAGCTAAAATACTTTCAACACACGTCTTGTTGAAATTATCAACTGCAGCCACAGATTTATACAAGATGTCATTTGAAAACGACGACTGTCCCTTGACGAAAATGTTTACTGTATGATAATACAAGACATTGTCATAAATGTTATAAATTAGACTTATATTTCTTATATATAGCAGTTCTTCTCGGGCGCGTAGCTACCTTTACCCAGGACAGGTAAATCCACATTATTTTCAGATATATAAAGTTTTTAGTTTTGATGTTTAAAACAGTTATATCTAGACTTAAGCAATATATTCGTTCCAAATCTAGATTAATTTCAAATTCTAGATTCAATTTAGACCTTAACATTAGATTAATCCTCTCTGTGCTTGAACAAATAGGCAGGTTAGATCGATATAAAATGTGTCTTCTAACTGCGCATAACCGCTTCTTGACACAATAGCTAATACCGAATACCCTGGGCAATATGATGGCAGAAATCGAGCACTTATTATAATTATTGCCTAAGGTGTACGTCCGGTGTAATTGGGATGAGTTCCGACGAGAAGTGGCCCGTTGGATGACTGAAAAGCCTTCCATCTTGCTTAAAGCTGTAAATCACGCAAAAAGATATATGTATCCAGTTATTTACGTGTGCCTTGTCGTACATCCTACAAAGTCCTATGTCCCCTACGAAATCCCTGTCTTGGACCCGCTGCGCTCAAGGTGGCACCCAGACCCCTCGCCAATTTAGTGAGTCCTCATCTGCCATACCTTTCCTACGCGTCTGGTTCTTCTCAATACCCCTAAGTTTCTTTAACAGCTTTTGATTTACTTTAAGACCAGACAAAATTTTGATTTACTTTAAGACCAGACATAATTTCACAATAAAAAAGGGATTTGACAGTAAGCTCTTGCAACTGATTGATAGATACTGAATGATTGGATAGTACATCCGAACAATTGCGTCATTATTGGTTTTCCCACGGCAAGGCTTACACAAACAGTTTTTTTCATTAAACTCAAATATAGATGGACTAATGATAAGATATTTGCATTAACACTTCATATAGATGCATCTTGGTCTTCCTTATCTACATAACCAGGTGAAATGTCGACAGAGAACGAGCAACATAGTACAACAATGTTGCGTCGTAACAATTTAGATGGTTTCAAATGGGTGATTTTGGTTGGGACCGCTAAACTGGAATGTATTCGAACGTCTAACCTTTTGTAGCCTTTTTTACAATTAACGTATTCTTTTGTGTAATTAATGCACAGTTTTGGTTTCATTAATATATTTTGACAGAGTTGTTTCCTGCTTGAACACATACATTGTTATCGAAACAAGCAAAACGATGATCAAATAAAAATGTATTCAAAGACATACATTACTTATGCCCTACTATAACTAAGCCAGTTAACAGTAGTAGAATTTGCTTAACATCTAAATAAATTATCTTGTACGCCCACTCTACCGTTCAAACAATTTTTAAAGACAATTTCGACATTTTGCACTACATTGTATTTACAGGTATATTTCGTGTTCCTGTGTCCGGTTTCTACTTATTTCCGTGGTCTGTTACCGCAAGGAAGTTAAGTAGTGAACCTGCTTACGACATATGGGTAAAGCTGGTTGTGAATGGAGTCCATAAGGTATCTTAGATATAGCCTTAACGTGTTTTCTATATCTTGTCTTGAACCGCTGTTCATCTTGTCAATTTAAAATTAGATGCTTATGCGAAGTTCAAAGAAATTAATGTAAATGAAAAGGCTTGTTCTATCATATGTCGAAGGCGTGTCCGGCAACATTAGATATATTCCTCGATTAGTGGATTGTATTTAAACTGGTAACTAGATCTGCAGATTTTCAACATAGAACATTATAGAATGTATTCAGTATTGCCAATAGAACAGTTATATCACTGCTGTTCTAATAACTTTTATTTTACGAGTAGAATTCTCATTTACTAGTGATTATAATTTCGAAGAGATTGTGCTTTTAAGTGAAAAATGCCTATCGTTGCTAGTGTCCAGTAAAGAACTTTAAGTCAAAAGTAAACGGATAAATATATACATTCAAAATTGAAATATAAATCAGAATCGATGTTAATTTTTGACACAGCGTATAAAATTGTACCTACAGATATAATTATATTACATCTGGCTGTAGGTATTTTCCTTTCCAAGCAAATGGTACGTCATAAGAATCTGCTTCTTTAACTTTTCACAGGTTGGTGCTGTTGCTGAATGTCAAAATGACCGCGACGATAAGCAGGGTATCAACACTGTAGTGTTGCGTCTACAGCAGGGTGATGAAGTCTGGGCGGCGCATTATGGTTGACATGATATTTTCTTGTTTACACCGAAAAAATGCAAAAAAATGATGTATGATCCCTATCATGTTGAACACTAAATTTTATTATACATTGTATTTTCTACCGTACCAGTATTTATAGCTTATCATAAATATTTTCAAAAGGAAACAATTATAAAAGGTTAAGCAAAGGTAGATAACACAAACATGTATAATATTGTAACACATTACATTTCTATTATAATTGTTGAATGAAATATTGTGAGTCTACAATTATAATCACATAAATGAAAACAACACAAAGCAGAATAAGACAGACGGTGTAGTAAAGACTTCACCCTAAAAAGACATACATGTATAGTGCTGCAACCACTATGACCTTGGCTGTGTGAAAACCAAAGTAAAGATGTTTGTAATTCTTAGAATTACACATCAGATAGTATTATGATGGAAATAGGCTATGCTAATACAAAAAATGCTTATTAATGCGAAAATGAGTTTAAATACGGAAAATGGTTACAAGTAGGGAATGTGCTATAAATACAATTACAAAGTACTCTATTGTCACGGTAGATTAGTAATTTCGTGAGAGGGTCCTTTGAAAGAACCAAGGTATATGTATGATATTTGTAGACTGTTAAAGGATTCAAATGTTGGTTGTATTGGTTCTTACATTCTCATTTTGGCAGCAGTTTGTTCCCCTTCTTTTGAAATGTCAGGTATTGCAACCTGTGCCCTGATTTGTCTAGTCTGCATGCTGTAACGAGGATTTGTTTTCAAATATTCATGTTTTCACGATACAACAATTTCCAATCTGACAAGAACAGAACCTTTTCCTCATAGAAGTTATAAAAGTAAAGATACCTTAGAAACCTGCATATAGAAGCCTAATACTAGGTGATCTGTCTTTAAATTGATGTAAAGGTAAACAGAAATTTAATACTAGTACAGAGAGAACAATGGTTGATACGCGTCTGTTTTTTGACCTGTAAGTTCGTTATCTTGTTCGCCTATTACTTCACTGCGTATGTTCTACAGACTATGTTATTCCTTATCTCCACTATCTAAGGAAAGTCAGCAGAAAAGAAGCTAACACTAAAATAAGTGCAATAATGGCTGAAAGAAACAAATTTTTAAATTTGAAAATGACGGGTTGGGTAAGTTTGTTTGTATTTATAAGCACCGTATATGCTGACACAGATGACGAAAGCGACATCCTGCGAATGCTTATTGTAAAAATCGATACCATGCAAGCTAAAATCGGCAAGTTGGAAAAATCAGAAGCACATTTGAAACAGTCCATCGGTGCTCTTATTGGAACCACGGCGCAATTTCGGCTACAGTTTGCAGATATGACCGAGAAACTTGCTGCGTATGAAAAGTCTGACAAGGAAAAGGCGGAAAGGATTAAAAATCTTGAAAATGAACTATTAAAGAACAGTGAAACCGACGGCGTTGTTAACATCGAAAACTCGGAAAATGAAAGTTGTACTAAGGAAAAGTTGTCGAACAAAATGGAGGAACACCACGTGAGAAAAGGTCAGAACTAATTTATTATTTTAAGCGTTTGGCATGTAAACATTTACATGTCAAAGACTTCAGTACTAGTATGTGATGTACATATAGAAGTAATCAAAATATGGCGTAGATCATTGATGAAATAGAACTTTGATTATCTATATTTTGATATAACAAGTGTCTTAATTCATATCAGCTCAGTTTTGAAGACGTGCTATTATTTAGTCCTAACTTGTATGAAGCAATGAAGCAATGACTGCTTAAGCACGACATAAACACATAGTTAATGAACTCAGTAAAATACTTTACAATATTCAGGTATCCGCCAGACACCAGAACAAGTGGCATTCTCCGCCTACTTGGATCATGTGACCAGGAATATTGGCAAAGAACAAACAATTGTCTACAATATGGTGTTGTTGAATGAGGCTGGCGCGTACAGTAAAAAAACCGGTAACTATATTATAGCTATTTATTTATGACTTAATATATTTATGGATTATGATTGGTCTATCGTTAGTCACATGACCCTGTATATCAATTGATATTCAGCTCTCGAAAAAAAAGTATGTGACGTTAGTTGCGCGTTTCGATAACATTATAGTTGAGCTTATTCAGTATCAAAGTGACTTTAAGAAGTAACCTTGTAACATGTAGTGACAAACAATGTTCTCTTTATATTCATTGATTTGAGCAAAACTGACAAACATCAGTTTATACTTTTGTTGCTAAATAGTATTTGTATACAATGATATATATCTATACAATCGCTGTTAAAAATACTGAATATCAACGTTATATTCTTGTCGCTAAATTATGTGTTTACTGTGTTCACACAATAAAACACATAATGACTGATGGTTTCGGTATATGGTCAATTCCATAGACCTGACATATATAATATTCGCATCGGCCTTCAGTAAATATCACAAACCTTAGGTACATAAATTTGGCTATTTACCTTGTCAGCAGGTAATATTTGTATAATATCTCATTATATTGACAATCTCAAGCTGCATACCAAGACCAAAACATTCGCGTGTCAAACAGCACGAAAATACAAGCTATGCTCAACGACAAACGTTTACAAGTACATTTACATAGCATCTATTAAACGATGAATTTTAAAGCCCCAGTGTTTTTTTCATGGTTGTAAGTTGACAAAACTAAACTGAATATGTTTTCGCGTAGATATCTTTTGAAAGTGGTAGAAAGTTTTTCTTATCCGCAAGAAAGTGAAAAAAGGGCAACAGTCCGAACTTCCTTGGTTTAATGGTGATGTAATTACTTTATCCTTTGCCAAAGAACTAAATATCCACTGGCTGTGGTGTTCATGGCAATGAGATGGCAGCTAGAGACTAAATAGAGCCACTCATGAAGAAAACGACTTTTACAAGAGCGAAGACACAGAAAGATTACTACCATCTACTAGACTGATAGGAACAGGCTTCTCACAGGACACAACAGGCTAAATGTTCATGTGTATAAAAAAATTGAAGCTGTCCTCATCATCGAAATGCTTTTTCCGATCAAACAGCAAGGCATTTACTTTAGGTGCATGTATGACCCCTGTATGGACAGTCAATAAAGCATGTGTGGCCAGACTGTACTACCCTGGAAAAGGAGCTCAAAAGAGAGAGAGGTGGTGGGGGGGAGGTATTATTATGACGTTTTGTCTGCTTGGTAAAGGTAACAGTTAAACAAAAAAATGATATATCTCTCATGGTATCATGAAGCATAACAACTGTGAGTACATGCAACCAGATTTACAGCAAACCATACACAGAAGAAACAGTTCTCCGACTACGGAAACGATGCAAAAGACCTAACTTATGCTACATATATGTCAAGGCGTTCTAAAGTACTCCTTGTAGCGTTGGAAGTAACCACTAACTGTTTGTAAAAAAATATGGTATGTTTAAAGGAGCTGCTCGACTTTTCCCTGATAAAGATACCATTATGAGGTTACATGGCTTTCCTTTGATAGTTTACTTAAATAGTGAGTCTGCGTATATAATTGTTTCATTTAAAACAATACCGGTATTAGGAATTATTTGGAAGTTCATGTATGATTTAAGAAACTGTTTCGGCCATAAGACTGAAAATTGGGGGATGTTGGACCAGATCGGAATTTCATTTTAAACTTATAAATTGACACACCTCCAGCAGGCGATAATGTCCAATGACTGTGCATGGTGGGTACTCCCGATATTCTGAGCTATATTAATGTT
Source organism: Saxidomus purpurata (assembly GCA_022818135.1). Taxonomy (NCBI): domain Eukaryota; kingdom Metazoa; phylum Mollusca; class Bivalvia; order Venerida; family Veneridae; genus Saxidomus; species Saxidomus purpurata. The sequence goes on along the minus strand of JAFMSR010001852.1, from coordinate 1,396 downwards.
AAAAGGGGGTTGAATTTACAACGTTATCATCCATCATACTTGTCCAATAAGGGGTGCTCATAGAACATTCATGGACTAGATACTCATAGAAGCATGATCAAACTACGTGGATGTGCGACTAGTCATCAACCACATCCGTTGCAAAATAAAGAAATATCTAGTTCAATCAGGCTAAGGGATAACGTTCTTAAACTGGTGTAAATAAAATATAACAAAAGTTCGGCACGTCTCTGGAGTTCGGTGCCAAATATATCGTCTAAAACTATCAACAGTCAGGTCATCTACTCGTTTGTATCATACGTTTATTGTTTGTCTATTAAATTTATTGTATATGGTTTGTATATTACATTTATTGTTTGTGATTCACTGCAGGGATATTTCGTGTTCCTGTATCCGGTGTATATCTATTCTCGTGGTCCGTTACTGCCAGGAAGTTACATGGTGAACCCCAGTACGATATATGGGTGAAACTGGTTGTAAACCGTGTACATAAGGTACTTGTACTGGAAATGCATTTTATGTTTATGCTAACAAAATGTAAAACGAATAGCCTACAAACTTGGCAGTTCTGCCAGATGTGTAGAAGAGTAACAAATGTATTACTAGAAGTTCCAGTTTCTGGCGGCAATCACTTATATATAGTGAGCCCAATACCATACTTCTACATGTGACAACAGAAGTTTAAATCTGTTCAGGCTAACATTTTAGCATTGTAGTAAAACTTGCTAAAGAATATAATCAGTATGTATTACATTTGAACAAAAACAGACAACTTGATCGCAATTCCTGTTTCATTTCAGTTTAAAAAAATCATGGTAAAGCACAAAATTTTCACAGCCTGTTGGAAACGGTGGTACATAGATCTACTGTTGTAAAAGTCAGGTGAAAGCTTTGATTGATTCTGTCTTTCGTTAGTATAAATTTGATGAAAGTATGTACAGACAATTGTGTGACGTTCCAGTTTTCAGATAAAAAACCAGTAAATTTTGAGGCTGTATCTGTATTACATGAATGCTTGCAGGTTGATGCCGTAGCAGAAAGTCGTAGTGATGTTGAGGATAACCAAGGTAGCAACACCGTGGTGCTACGTCTACAACAAGGTGATGAAGTGTGGACGGCGCAGAGTGGTGGTAACGAGATATATGGCGCTGATGGAGAAAGATCAACGTCTTTTACTGGTGTTTTACTGTATATTGGTTAAATTCTTCGTGCTTTTTTCTTTCAGGATTAAAATTTAAGATCTTAAGGCAGTAACTCCTTTGTATAAGGACTGCTTTATTCAGCACGATTCTGGGATGAGTGATATTGTGCAGACATTTTTTAAGTGATTTAAGGAAGAATTTGTAACTGAATGTAATTGCATACTACATACACCATCACCATGAGTGTATTTTAC
>JAFMSR010001851.1:0-24863 GCA_022818135.1 Saxidomus purpurata | reverse complement strand
CGGTCTGAACAGTTCTTAATCAAATTGTAATTTCAATATAACTCATTTTGTTCATACTTTGCACATGCAAAAATAAAAATTGCAACTTCTTTTCGAAATTGACTTTGCTTACCTAGACTAAGGTAAGACGTAATACACGAGGTTGGTAGATATTGACATTACGTTCCAGCGGTAGTCCTGATTAAAGTTTGGTTCATTCAGACTTGTGACACATTCTGTCATACATCTTCTGCAACTTCATCAATACCGAAAGTAATAACATTTAAGAAATTATTGAATCATTTTGTTGAAATCCAACAAATCATCAACACTTCTCAGTGGACGGAGAGTGACGCTTTGGAGGAAAAACACCAACTCTGAGTCGTTAACCTTTTTTTCTAAGATATACGTGCATTGCTGGGTTTTTCAAAGTATACATATGCATTGCTAGCTTTTTCTATTGCACATTGTATTGACAGATGAATGGTGTAAATTTACTAAACTGAAAACATGATCTATGCAAATACACAGCTGATCCGGTCCGGACCTGTCAATCGGCCCGGCTTAGCCGTGAATTATCCTCTAAGTACTGGCACATCCAAGCTATAAGATGAACATGTTGATTTTAGAAATTTCACAGTGTCAAGATTAGGAAATAAACTATTAAGCTCTCGGTCGCAATCGCTCCTTCTTGGAATTAACAATACAAATATACTTGAAGTATACCAAGTTAGATGTTACCAAATGCAAAAATTTGAAAAACATGAAATCAAGTTTACTATTTTCACTTATATTTCTGCTTTTACTGACGTGTGTATGTTTGTTTATTGGGTATGGCATTTTTACTGACTGAAAATATTATTGCTATTTATTAAGTATTGTCCTATTAAATAACAGCTACAACACATGTGAACTCTCCTATAGTCAGTAGTTGGAGGGAAAGCAGTTAGAATGTGTCGAATCAATGACCAATAAACAATTTAAAGAATTAACAAAAATTAAAATAATAAGGATGTTGAACAGTCTGCGCAATTATACCACACCATACAACGCATACAACAACGACACTGCTCTGTGAACATTTCCTATGTGACCTTATTGAGTGGATGTTCGCCTCTCCTAGCTCATTGTTTGACTAACTGGTTCGTCATTTGATTGCCATGAACACTATATACGGTGCTGTACCAGTATCAACAAAGTTAATTTCCATCAACACTTTTTGTTAAATAAATTCTACATTAAAGCAACGCATAATTTTAAAGGGGCACTCCCTACATCTAGCAGATTATACTCTTGAAACATAGATAATATGTTCAATGAAGGTAAAATGATAAATAAATACAATTTCAAAGAAGAAAATATTGCGAAAAATGTCTCAATTTACCACAATAAATCAATATAGAGGCTATCTGTAATAAATCGCATCCACCCATAAATTGTACAACAACAACTCTACATAGATTATTGAATGGTTTACGGTACTGAAGTATATGTTAAACCGCTGATTTTATCGATAATGACTGGGAATACATAGCTGAAACTTTTAGGTAAAGTAATAATACTTCCAAAGATTCTATTATTTATGTTTTAGCGTTAAGTTTGACATCAGTATTAGGGCATGTCCCTTTAAAGACCTTGGCATATATATGTTCAAATATAATATCTTTTACTGGAACCTTGAATACATTATATTGATGGGTTTCAAGTGGATGGGGTAAATTGACATTGAAGAAAAAAGCTTGAAATGGCGTTTGTGAATGAATCAAGCTTTTGGAACAGGGTTTTTTAGTGTTATTTTGTAGTATTTATAGTTGTGATGATTATCTGGCCCCAAATGTTGACCAGATATTTTTAACAAAAAAAAAGTTGTAAACAATTTTTAGGTTTTTTCCGGTAGGCCGAAAGTGAAAATTGTCACTCTAGAAATATTAGATTATTCTAAGAGAACGTAAGAATATTAAAGTGCTATGTACTATTTATGTACTGTGGACTATGGCATTTAATTCTATATACTGTTTCATATATTTAGTTTTGGTAGGCCTATTCTATAGGTGGAATATTTAAAACAAAAATGATATTTTCCAGAGTGGAAAAGGTTTTCAACGGATCATTTTATTTCAATGTAGTTTAACTCTTGGCACGCAATTCCATATATATTTTATATCACTGCTACAATTCTTTTAGGTTCAGAGCCCCTGTCAAGGTGGTTGGCCGGGGTAATTCTATATGGGGATAGTAAAATAACGGATTTTACTGTCCTTGTTTGCAACAGTAATGTAACTTTAAAGTAAATTTAAACAGTCTGTTATGTTCTATAACTTTTCTCACCCATTTTGGGTTGAAATTTGTAAAAGTTTCTAGGATATGAACCAAAGAAATTTAAAACCTTATTTGCAAAATTACCTTGGACTCTCTGTAGAATAACGGAATGGTCCAATTGCATGATCTAGCTCTGCATCTACTGGTGGATAGCAGTCACAAACAGAACCCTGGAGAAGACACATCACCCAGTCTCAAGATGCCATTTATGGATTTAACACATATGTAACATATAATTTGATATGGAATTATATGTTTATTTAACATACTGATGATGAAGAAGATACAATGAACATCAATGGATGGTTAATTACTGGGCAGAAAAGTGATGTATATTCCATATTTAATGTATCTTATGATATTTTTATATAAGCAGTTTCATCAGTAATAACTGAAGGGGTAATACATGTACATAACTACACATCCTGTATATCGTACTCTGCAAGAGTGGCAAAAAAACATAAAGGGCCAGTGGAAACCATGTAACATGTAGTAGATCATTTGGGAAAATTGTTCCTGGAATACACATGTATCAGTAGCTGATAAATTTATGGACGACTGACAACAATATGAAAGAGCTAAGCAACACTCTATATTTATAAAGGGGGATGTACTCTCACATGTTTCAAAAACCTCAATAACTATAAGACTGCAGAATAAACTTTAGCAATGACAGGATTAAGCTATGGTACTCCTGTTTTCTTTTAGTTATTTCGGAATTTAGATTATGTTGAAAGATCTAAAATGATCTATATTTGTTCAAATTTATTTAAGCTAGGCTTTTAAGGAAACTATCAGATGAGGAACAAATTTAATAAACTGGACAGAGTTCAAGCACCGCCTCTGCCACACTTACAAGCAAAAAAAGCCCTTAGATGGATTTCTAAACTAGAGGAGATATGTCAGAAGTACTCTATGACTACATACCTACAAATATTCAACCGGTCAATTGAGACCAGAATGAATTGTGACTTAATAATAGATCTGATGTTCATATTAATTTCTTTATTAAGATATTAAAATTACAAACTACACCAAATATAGAAGTGTTAAAAATAAAAATACTGAAAAATAGGTCTCAGCTGGTATCACTGGCTGTACCGGAACTCCACACAAGCGCAGTTTTGCCATCTTAGTCTTTTAAATCTGACTTATTTTTTTTAAATGTTTTATTCATTTTATACAAAAATGATCATGGTACTTTTCTAGTGGTATTATAGTACTGTATATTTAAATCATTAAGCTCTTTGCAGAACTTACTACTAAATGTTATTGATGAAAGTTAAATGTTTTACTTAAACACGGGGTTTCTTGCAGTCTCTTTGGTAAAAGAACAACATGTAGTACTAAAATTCAATTATGTATCAAGTGTTAGGGTTCTCACAAGACGGATCTATATTACAAGTATAATAATACCTATTTTAAGGTATACTACTTGATTAAAATCAATTTATAATATGTGCCCCCTTCTGAAGTAAATGCCACTGGTAAAAAAAGATGCAGGTGATCAGATTTAGCAGTTGTATAGCCAGTGGCCAGTCCAAACCCGCAAAGATCTACTGATCATGATAAGAGGAAGGGGTGATGTTTTATTCAACTGGAGGTAGTAGGAGTAAGTTTGTAAGCAGAGACCGGCTAACATTTATCCTAAACTCCCCGTCCCCCACCCTGTCCCTCACAGATTACAGATAATAGCCACTGATATTTGTTACAATAATTGTATGGTACCTTACAGACAGTGCAAACATCACACAGTATTAAATAATACATGAAATATAAACTACAGTTATAGTATTTTTTAACTGAAACAGGCATGTAACAGGTACAGTAGTTGGGCAATCCCTACTTACATGTCACCCGTCACATCCTGCTAATTTCTGTTATGTGCAGACTATGATTTGCTAAATAATAACCAGATTGAATTTTTAATGTTTTGGGGTTGCCAATATAAATCAACACCCACTTACCAGTGAAATAGCTTGTTTACTACTACAATTAAAATACTAAGGAGTTGTTAAATATAAAAAATGCATTAATACAAGAATTGTTTATGATTTTCACTAGTGATCTGCAGGAAGGGGTCTGATAGCAACTAAAGTAAATTAGGTAACTTAATTGTATCTGTCATTTGACAGTCTACTATGTTTTTCCAACAGCCTCTACACACATTGACTTAGGGCTTTACACGGACAGAGAATTATAGAGGCTTACCCATTTCTAGCAGGAATTTTAGATTTTGTGTGGTTAAAATACGCAGTCAAATAGCCAATGAGGCGTGTTGCATTCTACAATGCACTAGATGCAAACCTGGTGAAACCAAAGTATGTACCAACCCATGCTCGCTGGTAGTACGTTTACGCCCAGCTTAAGACGTGTTATTAATTTGTGAATTTTGTAATTTGTTGAGCATCCCATTGGACTGCCAAGTCGCACTGTATTGCGGCACAATGTGGTTTTTAAAGTTTCAATTCTCTACGTCATCCAGAATAGTGGTTTGAGTCCTGGCATATATTTCTGTGGGTCAGTATGGAATGTCCAGTATAATGGCCGTCCCATGCCCTATTTGACTGCATCATCTGCACTCTCATTACCAGATATATCTACATGATCTGGGCACCCGGACATGGTAACTGGTAAGCCTGTATTTAAAATCAATCAATCAATATTTATTCTGGTATAGGATCATCAAAATAAAATCATATAGTGTATGACATAAGAAGCTAACATAAAATAGTAAGAATAAATATAAGTGCATATAATTATAACTGTAAATATCATGATCTTATGACCTTGGATAACGCACGAAAGTTGCATGAAGCCCTTATTTCCAGTGCGGTCCATTGGTCTTAACATTGTAACAGACTATAGCATAACATTTACAATTGCAATTACTACTATCAATGATAAATTATGTAAAAATAAATTGTACTATAAATGTTTAGTATTTTCAATTCGGAGTCTTTAAAGGGATTACCGACCGAAACAACTTTTTTTTGGCTTGGACTTGTGTAGTTGATTCGGCCTATTATTTTCGCCTAGTCAGTTAACAACTTGGTAACGTCATACCCCCATTTGTTGCTTCGGTGCAGGCGTACCTTGTCTGTTGCACTTTAAAGAATGCATTGACAATAGCAGTTTATATATTGATAAAAAACGTCCTTTCCGTTGCAAAAATAGAGCTAAATTTCGGATATGAGGTGAAAATGTCTTCGACCTGTCCTGGAAGTCTTTCTCACCTGAAACTTAACTAACAAATGAAACAATTTAATATCAATTGTGCATTATTTTTGCGGAGATGTACACGCTTAGTAAAACGATTCATTACTGAATACACCATCTAATCGTATACCGTATAGGCTTATCGTGCATCGTAATTCTGGAATCGTGTATCGTGTATACTATATGGTGCACGTTAAACGATGAATGATACGATATGATACACGATATACGATTGACAATATACACGATGAGTGCACGCATGTTACACGCACGTTACACGCACGTTATACGCACGATATTCACAAATTTTGACAACTGTTACGTTCCGACTACTGTATACTTCCCATCCAAACCTATCATTTAGATTTTTTAGTTTGTTTTAACGATGCCCTATATTTGTTATTAGGATTTTGCTATCGTTGTCTGCCTCGCATTATACATGAGACATGAATTGAAAGAATGCGCAAATGTATAATAATCCAAACACATACATCTTGTTCTGTATTACCACTTTTATAATTAATTCTTGTGAATCAAAATTACTTATCCTATTACTTTGTGAAAGGATCCCTTTGTTTGAGCAATAGTTTTTTACAAACTGAATAAATGCCGCTTTGCATTTTTCTGCAAGTGCTTACCTGTAGGGTTTCTAGGTTTCGACAACATGTTACGGCGATATAGCTGGTACAGTCTCAATAACATATTGAGTAAAACGCAACGTTTATTTTATCAAAGCTCGAAAGGCGTCTGCCTCTTTTGTGAGTCTTCGGTTTGATTGGATGAATTATATAAGATACCTCCTGGAAGTTTACGTCTCCAGGTCTGCGAAGATATTTCGTTCTATTGCAGTGTGTATTTCATCCAATATTATTGTATTGCTGTTTCGTGTTAATCTAACGGTAACTTTGGTCTCCCGGCGATAACTTATTAACAATCGTAAATATTATAGGCGGTGAAAAGAGCAGCCAACTGTCTTGCGTATCTAAAGAATGTATAAAAGAGAATCAAACAATATGCATACTCTACTGAAGAATGAAGATGCATTCCTATAGCCAACAGGTGTCTGAGAACAACGTTACACGAGTAAGTAAAAATTTATATAACCTAATTTCTTGTCTTGTTTAAAATATATCGATTGAACAACAAGCTGCTCGACTAATATAAACTACAATAATTATTGATGACTGCTTCTTGGAGTTCTGATATGGACTCGCGCCTGAAAAGGGATAATGATCGTTGTGGCCAAATGCCACAAGAGTCCGGCGCTCTTCCTTTACACCACGGGTAAAGGGTTAAGGGTTAAGTTTAATAAGACTAAAGTAGCAGTTTTGAAGCGAAAATTCGGACTTTGGCAACTCTGATCTATTTTTTTGTATTTAACTTCATTCGTTTTGGTTCTATTTAGTCATTTGTTTCTTAAGGTATTTTAATGTTAAAGCCATTTCTACAAAACTAATAATCGGACAATAAGTATTAATGACTGTCCGAATGGAAACCGTTTGCATAGTTTCCAGCAAAGGCCCTGGTCCAGTTCTATATTAATCTTCTATCGTTCGCAGAGATTAGTGCTGCGTATTTCAAAGGTATTTATGTGGTCAATGTACTTTTTATAGAAGACTTTAAAAGCCTACTATGTACGATCGTTTGTGTAAAGGCTGCAAACGTATAAACTCCGATTTTCAAGTGTTCTACAAGTTTGCCGAGTAAGCTCCCATAGTGTTACGCTCGCGTTGTATACCTGTAAATATTATATAGGAATTGTTTTGAATGTTTGATTTTTCAACAGAATAATGTATAAATAGTAGATAAAACATGTTTTGAATATAAAATATGCCAATAGAAGATTAATATATATTTGGACCAGGGCCTGTGGTTTCAAAAAGGTCCCCATTTCTATTTCGTTACTAAAATGATGGATGTTAAAAATGTGTTTTGACCTTGGAGAGAAATTTTGTTATGAAAATGAATGCCGGAATTTTGAGAGCATTTTTAACTTAGATTAACAGTTAAGACATTAGTACTGTAATGTCGCATTACCATTTCATACGTTACTGTCTTTTCCATTCTTTTTTCTGTTTTCAGGCCACTTTTATCGTAACTTTCACTAGCATATTGAAAGTATTTGCTTTTTTATTGCTATATTTTAAAGCTGTAAACGCTTTTACCCAATGGAAATATGAAGACATTCAAAAGGCAATCATCCATACACAACACACTCGATGTCTACAGTCGTCGCCATGTGCAGTGAATGAACAAGACCCTGAACAATGAACACCATAGTACACAAAATATTTGAGAACCAAACAGAATTACAACATACTCATTGCTGCGAACCCTGTTCTTGCAAATACACGTGCAAAAGAGACGGAGATTGCTGTCCAGAGGTCTATAACACGTACGGACAATTTTTAAAGGCAAACCTCGAGCAAGAAGTATACTGTGAGCCTTTACAGTTGAAACCGCGGATTTCCGTAGAAAACGGTCAAATGTATCCGAATTCTGCACAATCTGTAAAAATGTACAAAAAGTGTCCTGTCCGAATGATAGACGACGATATCCTTATGCCTAGACGTAGACGTGATGCTCTTAAACAAATGTGTGAAAATGGAAATAGTCTCGATATGCTTAGTAAAATACCTGTCACAAGCAGGGAGACAAATCAAGTGTTCAAGAATAAGTACTGTGCAGAATGTCATGGTTTTAAAGATCAACTAGATTTCTTTGAGGTACATATTGTTTGCAGAGGATCGGTATTTAAACCCACTGATGCTGATAAAGTCCTTAGAAGGGTTCTTCAATCAGAAACTTGTAACATAATATTTAATTTGCATAAATCAAATACATGTGCTAGTCTCATTTCAAAATGTAACGTAACTGGTAAATGGGAAACTTGGAACCATGTGATAGAAGAGGCCTGCCTTGCCTATATCGCTCCTTACAGGCGAATCTACAGAAACATGTTTTGTTACATGTGCAATGAAAATAAACTGAATGATACTTCCTGTCCGGCAAATTATATTGAGGGTGCAGACGCTTCTTTCTCATTAGTATTAGACTACGAAAACATAAGGTCATGGGCTGCAACTGACAAATCTGAAGATAATAAGAAATGCGCTGGACACACGCTGTATGATGTTTTGCAGGTAAAACAATATACAGTTGTCTCCCTGATTTAAATAATAAAATAATGTGCTATTTAAAATGACATATAAACACTAAGATTCAATCATTTAAGTTTGTATTGAATAACAAAGTCTCCATGGGCGTGAATGTGTGCGACATTATTACTTCGACAGTCAAGTTCTAATCTAATTTTTATTTGTGCAATTGGATAATTGATTTTGTATGTAACGATCCATGCAATATTTGATAAAACAAGAGAATCGAAAACATCGAATATCAATGCATACGTTTCCAACTGAACTGCACACGAATTCTGATCTTGCAGATCAAAACATTAGACGCTTAAATTTATTTGTGTGAAAAGTGCAACAATTATATTGCAGACAATTGTACAATGTAGTAAGGAATAAAAAATGGCAAAGTTATGATTTTGAACATTGCACTTCCTGCTGAATGGTCTTCGAGCTATGTTCCTTATATAATTTCATATTTTTGCATGATGAAGCGCGATGCAAGGTTTAATAAGGTCATTTTATAATGAAATTCTGATATGCTCAAACTCTGTGTAAAAAAATATAGACTCAACGCTTTAAACAATTTTGAGCTAAACTCCGCAAAATCGCAATTCGGATTAAGTTTAATTGTTGTGATTCTTAAATATATCACTTTCATTCAGTAGCCTCTATCAATGTGTGAAATTTAAAGTAAATATCTTTTATAGGTTTGATAAACCGAAACAGCATATTCATGTAAAGTGAGATATTAAAAATGGGATAGAGTAATGGTTCTTAGATAATGCACTTTTATCACTTAGTTTAATATCTAGTAAATCTGAATAATTCCATGGCTTTGGAATAATGTTCGGATCAAACACATTTTCAAAAGACAAAGGGAGATAATTCAAATAGCAAATAGACTAGAGTTGTAACTATCGGTCATTTTATGTTCGCTTAATATCGTCAACCTCTATCTGAAACTCAATCCATTTCGTAGTTTTTTAACTATGAACCGTCATATAGCATAAAGGGGAATAAGTTAAAAAATGACTAATCTATAATAGTTGCATTTTGTCATTGCACTTAATCTCTGTGATCCCTATATTTGTGAAATTTCAACTCAGTCCCTCAGCATTTTTAGATTATCTCTGGACAAATGTGTGACGGACGGACGGCCGTCCGTACGGACAGACGGACAAAGCGACGACTAGATGATCCCCGTTATGGAGCGTCAGAAATGCCGCTTATAATGCAATATATGAGGTAATGAGTCAAGTGTATAAAATATATGAATTAGGTTGGTATATGATAAGTGTGCCCATTAATGCATTGTAATATTAAACAAACAGTTGCTACTTGGCATAAGAATAACGCTTAATGTATAAAACTACTAACTTTTTATTTTGGCTTTGGAAAAGTATTTCAACATGAATACAACCAAACTGAAATAATAACTGTTCAGAAGAAACGAAAATGCATGATAGCATTCCTCGTATTCAATTTAATCTTAAAGCTATAATACTGTTCAAAATGACTAAAGTTATACGGTCACTTTGATGAAACTTGTCAAAGCATGTAAAGTTTTCAGAACATTTTTTAAATTAGTTATGCTCAACCATGTCTTTCTTTAGTGGATACAAAACTCAATGATCATATAAAATAGATTGAAAATCTTTTGATGACTTGGCCAGTTAAAAAAGAATCTGTTAACTTTCAACAGTTACTTTGTTAAGTAGGAAAAAACAGTTATATACATGTATGTTATTTAGCTTTTACTTTTGCAATAATTGTTTTTACTGTTAATAAGCTATTGATGAATGTATTCCATAAAATTGCGATCGTCACATTGAAGGGCATTCTTATTTCAAAGTAAAAGGGCTGACGAATTAGTACCTCAAATATCCAACTGAGTGAAATTTCACCACTTGGGCTCAACACCACTCCGGACATAATAAGTTGTAGCAAAAATTATTGTTGTTGTCGAAGGCATAATGATCATAACATTGATTATGTACAAAAGGAACATAAAATACCAGAGATAATCACATCGCAACAGATAAGACGTTTTTTGACAGTTGTTTTAACATTTATATTCAAATCATTATTTCAGGAAACTTGCATCGAGGTAAGCTGTAAAGAGCCGAAAATATACATAAATGGATCGTGTGTCAATTTTGCGACAAAAGTAGGAGGGGTTGGATATAGGGTCTTCGTGCAGTTACTACCGCTATCCAGAATCATGGTTGATGAAATATACAAACTTGATGAATATTTCCAAAAGTGGTTAAACAATACTGACCTGGACAGCTTCGTTTACACGTTCAGTATACATCTTAAGAGTAACGATGACACCACAACATCGACAGGGAGGGCTGTTGCATTTATCGTACTTCACTTCGAATTCTATTTTACTCCTTATTGGCCTGGGAGTCTTTCGACCATAGATAAATTCCTGGAAATGCATAGTACCGTTGTCACTATCAATATGAACGAAACCAGTGGCTACCAGAAACAGTTCTATGTGAGACTAGACCTCTTTGACTTACATACCTCAAATGAAGCTGGAATATATTTAACACAATGGGATATGAACAAAAATCGTACTCTTAAATTAGAAACATACAATGTTCAAGAAAATCAAACAGCAAAGTTCAATACCGAAGATGATATTATTATGTTGCTATCAACCCACAAATGTCCTTTGGTAACACTTGATTCCTCCTTTTATGATATCCGCCATTTTCCGTGGGGAGTAAGCATTTCACGGTCCAACACTATGCTGAATAGAAGTGAATATGAAATGAAAGAAAAAAAAAGGCCTTCTATGGATATTCAAATCTGTAAACATACATTTGATCTAATTACAGGTAAAGTTCTTGCAATGTCAGCTTCAAGTGCGAGTAGAGTTTGTGCAATTTCTTTCATGTACTTCCTCTGTTTTGTATTGTTTTATTGCGTAGCCTTTGATACCATAAATAAATAGTATTTACTGATTTCAGGCGGCCAGATTTGCACGTATATATCCCTCAAGACAGAACTGGAATAAAGTCTACCAAAAATATTATTTTATTCATGTAGTAGTAGACTTTTTTACTGTGTTGACTTTGGATGATATTTGCAGTTTATTTTGAATGCAAAATAAATGTCATATTAGATAAATACATTGTATGTACAATTTGATAGTTATGGTATTGTAAAATAATTTGAATATCTATTAACGACAAATTATGTCCGCTTTCCAAAACTGAACTGAAATATCTTCCCGGACAAAAGGCTAGCTTGCCTTGCTGAAATGATCAGAACAACCACGTGATTTTCAAAATATCATCGGAGGTGTAGGTCTGATAATTCGATCTTATATTCCACAACATTTGGCGCGGAAAATTGTGCACCAATCGAATATTTGTCACGGTTCTGATTTAACAATACTATGTAAATACAACAGCCACTTTTGAATGATGTAATACCTCATTAGACGTGCTTGAAATCCTAGAGTAAGGAGTAAAAAAGATGTCAATGATGTTAACATGCGTATTGCTATTGTTTAATTTGTGTAAAAATGTGATTAAATTAGAATACTACAAATTGTTGCATTGTTTATTACGGAAAATGAAGACAATTTAAAATTTGATTATATTAAGTAACTCAGTAAACAAATCTTTCTCATGTTGAATCTATAAAATGTTATACGTGATATAAAAACTTTTATAAAACATTCAGAGAGGAAATAAGCAATTGTATTCAAAAAGCCATTGATAACTTAGTTAAATTAAAATAGAAATATTCTAGTGTTTATAGAAACTTTTAACACGCTGGTGGAAGAATAGCCCATTCACGCATTCAGTGCTTTCTTAAACCGTCTTTCCCTATCTATACCTAAATTCCTTCGTAGGAGCAGCTAAGAGGCGTGTGTAATTGTCTTACAGAATTTAGAGTACCTGTTACAAGCTCTGTAGTACATGTATCAGGAAAGAATTCAATAAAGGTTCAAATAAAGACATGCACCCATGCAAATATTTCAACTTTGAAAACCAATATCGAACCATTGTATCCCCAAACTGAAACGGTAATCTTTATTTTGATATATTTTATTAAAGTTTCTGCCAAAACTTTTGAAAGCTTTCAGACCACGAGAACCATTATGAATTTGACAAAAGTTTTTCAATAAATGATGTTAAAATAAATCTACTTTTAAGAGAGGAAGCTATGATTTATAGATATCAAAACTGAACCTTAAAAGTTCAGCAACTAATTACGGAAAAACTGACGAAAGATTACAAGGCGTGATTTATAATTGCAAGACTCTTGCGATAGAAGTTGAAATGAGTCGTTATAAACGAACGTTCGAGTATGTATGTATTTAATAGATTAATCTATGGTACCCGATAATCAATTTGGAGAAACCTCTGGTTCTTTAACATGCCGATGTACAGCACCGATACATCAGACCTCGGTTTAAGGACTCATCCGAATAACCGTTAGTTATGTTAGTGGAGGGGCGAGGGTCGAACCTGCGATTCCTCGTAGTTTGTTAGTGAAATGTTGATCAAATATTCGGGAAAAATGAATCATAAAGACGCATCATTTCTCATCATCTATAAAATAGCATGTCATCTTTATTTTTCTTTCCAATAAACGGCCATAATTTTAATCCGTGGATTGTTATCCAAACATTTCAGGCGAAGTGTGAAACTATTATTGGTTAATCAACTAGAAATTGTTCATGCCTATCCTATCATTTGACGTCTTAAAATTACGTACAATATATGTCGGTATCTTAACACGATGATTATAATAACTCAACGAAGAAAGAAACAACTACTCAGTTCTCGTAATCTTACAGTTTCAGGGTGATAAATTTTTTTTGATGTGCGCTACTGCATAGTTATCTCCGAATGATCTCCCTTTTTTGTCGTTTCCTAATAAATGCTATTTTTATTATCTGCGGATTTTAAAAAAAAATGTTTTGAAAAAAAGTGACAACACATTTTGAAGGTCCAGGTTCGTCTGTCAGTTATATAAGTGTATAATCTACCCACATACACCCGAAATCGGACATTAGTTACTGTGTCGTAAAGTAGAGAGAATACTTGAAACCAAAACATCGATGCAATATAGGTCTAGTCCATTTGGCATGTCGAAAATACGAAATGGTCGTTTCCGAGTACCCGCATACTCGGGAGAAGAACCGAGAACTCTTCTATCAAAGCTGGTATTCTTTACATCTCGTATAAGTATTTATAAAGGAAATTATACAACTTTTATAAAATGTTATAAGCTGATCACATAGCACGTGAAAACACGTACATTATCACTAGCAAATCGACATTTTTGTCGCAAGTACCTTATTTGTATTAATTGCTCGTTATCACTTCAAACTTATTTTTCACGCCAACTGGTCATTACCTCCCATTTCAGCTGTATAACTGATCTGAATTTCGAGATGCAGTTTAATAGAAAGTTGAAAAACGTCGCAGACATCACAGAAACATGATTTGTGATTTTACTTTATGTAATTAAACGTATGCAAACTATATTTAGGACTGAACAATATAGTATGTTTATTTAAACTATAGTGAGATTATTTTGTGTTTTGGGAATTGCTTCAAACATATTTAAATGATGTGAATATCAGCCGTTTTCTAGGTAAGTCGAATTTGGCTCTACCCTACTCGTGTACTTTCATATGCAGTTGTCATTATGCAGAAATATATTTTATGCATTAAGATATGTTTAAGCCATCTTTTCTGTAATTTCTGTGTTGCTTGCCGACGCTATAATTAAGCTATAAACAGTCAAAGGGTCGAAAATGATTGACTCTGTATTGAATGCAGATAACGTTCATTGAAACTGAGTTCATGTTTTTTCAAAATAGATCTATATGATGAAAGCGGGGTTCATTTGGAGAATACTTGCCAGAAACTCGTCGTAAAATTGCCATGTATGCAAATGAGAACGAAAAAACAAGATCATCTTAACATTTTAGTGCTGTTCTAAATCGCAATATCAACGAGAGCACAATTCGGTCGTTGAATGAACATTTCATATCAGAAGTTGTCAAGGACTAAGTAGGATTTAACAGCTGCCTCTACCTCCGTTCCAAAATCACCGCGCGGCAGGGAATTGAAATCGGCAAATCGACGAATATGTTCAAAACTACATAAAGAAATTACGTGCATCAGGTGGAGTAGTAAACAGTACAATTATCATTTCTGTCGCAAAAGGATTCATAAAATCGAATGATAAAACATTGGTAGTAGAGTACGGTGGTAAAGTCACACTTACGAAAGACTGGGCTTTGCCTGCCAGCCTGCCGACAAACTCCAGCCATTGGATGTAAGTGTTAATTTTACATTCAAACAATACATGAAACAACTGTTTGAAGACTTATACTCGGATCAGATATTTGATCAGCTGAAAAAAAACAACAAATCTTTCAGACCTTAAAGTGGATTTACGAATGTCTGTGATAAAACCCCTGCATGCCCGCTGACTAACAAGTACAATGCAACTGCTAGTATTGTTGTTTACTTCAGGAGTATTAGTTAAGTACCGATCTACTGTAACCAAACTACTTTATTATTTCGAGAAATTGATTTTCGAATAAATTGGTGATCACTAGTATGTATTTCGCTTTTCTCATAATAAGGTCTACTCAAATAATGAAAAGGAAGTATATAAGAAATACAATTACCGGATATTGAAAAAAAATATGGTGAAACAGTTTTCGGCAAAGACTGGAATTCGGATACCGGGTAAGATAATATTTCGCGTGGATTTGAATTTGCGTATTCATGGATTCGTGAATATTAGCGAAAATTAAACCATCGCGAATTTAAAGCAATTTACAGTAACTGAATACAGTCGATAGCACATTGTGTACTGATCTGACAAAAAGGACAAAACTGTTACAATGTTATACGGACGACATTTGACATATTTACAGACAAGATGTGGACCTATATCGCTCACCGGAGTGTCATTGCACTTTAAAGCAAGAAAGCAGGTCAAATGGTAACAATCAAGACCATTCATCAGCATTTTGAAAGTTAGTTTGCACAAATTATCCCCATATATCTCCCTAGCTTAAACAACAAAAACTATGCCAAAGGTCAGCGAATGTCAAAGTTGAAATCTGCATGCAAAGCTATACATTAGATTTAAATGTTATTGATGTAGCTAAGAAAAACAGGAAACTATCATGGCTGAAGGTCAAGGTCAAGCTCAACCAATGTCAAGTTGAAATCTTTATGCATGTAAAACATTACATGTATACATGGTCCAAATTTTATTCATGTGGCTCCAGAAACAGGTCATTTTAGGTCAAGTTGAAATCTATACATACCAAGTTATCGACATATTACAAATGTTTTTGCTGAAGCGTCAAAAAAAAGAATATCAGTAGGTCGAGGTGAAGGTTAGTTAATTTCGTAGTTAAAACAAAAAGGCAAAAATGTATTCATGGTCCAAATTTCATTGATGTACATGTGGCTTCAATGACAAAGACTATGTCAGTAGGTGAAGGTCAATCAAGGTCAAAGTTGAAACTATTCATTTACCGTAAATGTCTATATTTGCGAGTTGCTTATTTCACGATTTACTAATTTTCTGCTTTTGAATTCGCGAGCGAGCAAGCACTATTTTTGTTTATGAATAAGCGAAGTACTTCATTCGCGAAAATTATAGAAAATAAAAACCACGATGCAGGGCCCACTTAGACTCAAAAGGTATGATTTGAACAATTTTGGTACGGGACCACTATGCAATGCTGCAAGCCAAATGGGCCTTGTGGTCCGAGAAAGATTTTTCTATATATCTCAATATTAAATCTTTTGAGGTCCGGGGTGGGGTCAGATTTGATCATTGGTATTGATTGGTGGACAATTTAGGCAATGCCATCAACCAAATACTTATCCAATCCCAGTCTTTTTGGTTTGAGACAAGAAGATTATCAAGGCTTTTCTTGTTTAAGCCTATGTAAAACCCGTGACCCCGGGGCTACGTCAATATTAACTCAGGGTCAGAATTTGAGCAAGGTTTACAACACAAATATCTAAGCTCTATCACTTGTGGTTATAGGCATTAAGATTTTTGAAGTTTCGCTATTCAACCTGTGCAAATAAAGAGCCCCCGGACGGGGTTTGACCCAGAGCTCATAATTCGAAAGATCTTGGTCAAAGTCTACTTGGCTATGCTACATTCTAAATATCAAAGCTATCGACCTTTCTGTGTATAAGCAGAAGATTTTTCAAGTTCTGCGTGAAATGGAATTCTTTTAACGCCATTGGTTAATCCAATCCAAAACTGCCATCGAAAATATAACTGCCTAGTTTCATCAATTTCTTTCAAACTGTTTAGGGGGATATATCGTTTGAACAAAATGTTGAAGCACGCAAACCGACAGACATCGGACATCTGGCGACCACAAAAGCTCTACTTGAACACAAAGTTGTGTTGAAGTCTAACCTGTTGGAAATGTTTTATATACAAAACAGCAAGTTACGGTGCGGCAGCTAGTTGGGTCTCAAAATAAAATTGTAGCAGGGCACCTCCCTTTTTATGATTGGACAAATTAAAAAAATCCATAGTGAAATGGCTGATGTGTAGGGAAATTCTGTTTAACAATGACAGTTTCATTGTGTCTAATATGGTTTCAGTGATTTTTACTGTTTGTCTAACAGCAGTTTAAGTAATATGATTGCTTCTTAGCTGTCATAAATGAAATGAACATCATTTCTTTTTTAAAAAATATTTGAAAGAATGGGGGGGGGGGTTAGGATAGCAAATTTTTTTTTGGGGCCAAGTTTTTATGGGTTTATAGTTTTTGAATTTTTTTGAACGAAAATAAACATTTTGGGGGGGTTGTCTTTATATTTGAAATGTCAAAGTTTTATTTTCATTCTAAGTCGTAATGAATATTTCTTAAAATGCGAATCATTTCTATAAAAAAAATGCGGACCTAAACTAAAACTATTAATGGTTGCCAACGTTGAGTTATTGATAGTAATCAAGGTCTTAAAATTAAAAATGTTTAAAAAAACTTAGACCCAATAGCTCGGAGGATATTTTATAATTATTATATAATTGTAATAAAAAAACTGAACTGTGTGATTTTACAACAATTCCAAACTGAAGTGTTAGTACTGTAATTCAAAACTATTATGTTTTAAAATGCTTAGATGTCGTCAGTCAATTAGTCGCACGGGTGTCTTTCTAATTATATTTCTGTTTTCAGACCAATTTTGTGGTAACATCTACCATACTGAAAAGAATGGCTACTATTTTGCTCTGTCTTCACGTTATTAACGCTTTGGCGCAGTGGAAATATGAAGACATTTACAATGCAATTGTCTATACACAACGCACTTATTGTTTGAAGATGCTGCCATGCAGTATGAGTGAACAATACCCTTAGCGGATGAACATCTCTTTATACGAAATATTTGAGAACCAAATAGAATTAAAACCAACGTTGTGCTGCAAACCATGTTCTTGAATATCAAACACGTGCAAAAGAGACGACCATTGCTTTCAAGAAGTCTACAAAACGTACGAAATGTTTACAAAGGTAAATTTCGTGCAGGACGTATATTGTGAGTCTTTGCAGTTGAAACCGCCACCTATGGCAATAAGAGTAAAAGGCATCCGAATTCCGTTCTCTGTAATAATGCTCAGAGGTGTCCAGACAAGATGATTGAGGACGGCTTTGCGATTCTCAGACATAAGTGTGATATTCTTGAAAAAAATGTGTAAAAATGAGGATAATCTCGACATAGTAAGTAGGACACCTGTCATAGGTCGGGTAATGAGACTTTTAAGAAAATATACCGTGCACACGTTCACGGTTTCCTTGAGCAATCTGGAACAAACATATTGTCTTGCAATGTCTGCTTCTAATGCAAGTATAATTTGTGAAATATCATTTGTGTACTTCTACATTTTATTGTTTATTGTTTATTGTGTCATATTTTACAACAAATGCTATTGCACTGATGTTCATGTTAAGATTCAAAAACATTTCAACATTGTAACGGAAGTTGCTAACTAATTAACTAAGGCTGTTACGTGTATTTACATGAATGTTTGTTCTTGTATTCGGGATTTTCATGGATATTAATGTTGCGTGGCAAAATCAACATTGATAACAGTGCATAGCAGTACATTTGTTATTTATGAATAATATTAGTTTCTTTCATGAGATCCGTCACTGAGGGTAAATGTTTTGGCGGGAAACCTCGTTCCCGCAAAACAGTTACCCGAAGTGACGGATATTTCAATCTGAACCAAGTATCTCATGGTAGAAACTTTTTCTTGCATACCGTCTTGCACTTTAAAATAGATATTTAAATACAAACTTATCGAAATGATGCATTTTAATATAAAAACAAACGTTATTCAGATGCTGTGGAAAGTGATGTCACATTGTTTATAACGTTACGTCACAAATAATTCACGCGAGTCGTCTTACATGGGGGATAAGATGAGATTTCCAGCACTGGTAAAAACTGCAGATATCCCCATCTGGTATGCAAGAAAACTATGTCTTAACACATTCCAACAATTATGTTACATTCTAAATGCTTTTTTATGAGCATTTACATTTCATAACATTTGACGTTTCATGCGTGTGTTCAATTATGCTAAATGTCTACATCAGTGTTTTGACGACAATAACACGTGTTCATCTGTAATTTACAGGGGTATCCCCATCGGAATAAAATATCGACACTTTTTGGAAAAAAAAATCATTTCTCTCAGAAAACAGTTTTTTTTTAATTTTCAAAACATATTATCGAAAGCCGATTGGTCCATGAAGAATTAAATTGAAATATAGAAAGGCAAGACGATTAAATCAATATGTGAAACAAAATTTTACATTATGTTTTTGTTTTCATAATCGATCATTGTATAAACAGTTTATTGAAATACGGAGGGCGTTGATCATATATGTACAAAATATTCAGGATGACTCAAAAAAACATCACAAGTGTTCTTTTTGTACAAAGCATTGTCCTCGTTCTTCCTCGTCCACTGTCATGACGTAATAGACCCTTTACAGGGCTTAAGTAGTCGCTTAGATATCTGTCAACTGATCAAACATTGGTTATCAGGGCCTATACATGCATATTCTACCGAGTATAATAGTTAACGATTACACATTTTCATTATAAAAGAATGTAAACAGCATATCAAAAATATGTGATTTTGAATATACTATGTTGTGTTGCATTCTTTGTATAATATTCATCGACATAAAACAACTGACTATAATTCAGGTGCAAATTACTTTCTTCTTTATAATGTGAATGGAATTTATAGTGAATAAAGTGCAATCTTTTTTTGTCTGTCATCGTTTCCACATTGAGGTAATATGTATAGTATGCATCGTACGATAGTTTTATTTATGTTGTGTTGTTCTTACGTTGTTTTTACAACTTTTCTCTTTTATCATGTAAATGTGATGTAATTAATAAACAACTGAACAGTAGTTGTGATTTAATATATTTAATTAGTTATATTTGCTGAAATGGTGAAATAGTAATTTTTATTTGATTTGAACATTTTCAATATAATAAACATCAAATATTGATTGCTGGATCAGAAAATATCACAATTCAAACGATCTTTATGTTACAAACAAATGTACATGTATTGGTTTGATTCAAGTTTTACGAAGCCAAAAGTGGTGAAACAAATTTAAAAGGAGTGAATATGAATCCTGGACAAACATAGTTATGAAACAATATGACTTGAAAAAATAAAAGGAACTGAAAGGCAAAGATGTCAACGTAGCAATGAAATTGAATAATGCTAAGCCCAAACATTTTAAAGGTTCAAATATACCATGTGTATATGACAATATGACGTCGAAGAAAACGTGGATCATGCTGTCGGGCAAAGGCGTCCGAAGTGGATTATATGTACATGTTGCATGAATGTATACAGAAACAGAAAAAGAACGAGTCATATCATGCTCAATCACTTATAACTAAATGGAGAAGCCTTTAAGGTTTACCGAACAGTATGTTAAGATGATAAAAGCGTGAAACACAATTCAATGAGTTAGTGTTGAAGCTGATTCGGAAGGACAGTAAGAAGTCTATGAAGCTGTCCCACTCACGCAAACATGATGTTGAACATGCGTTATGTTAAATATGATAAAAAGACCACTGTAGAAGATCGAATATATACACATGTATTACAGGCGAACTTTGTCACATTATATTGTATAAAATAAAGATATAAGAGTTTCGGAAACAATCGAACGCCGCAATAGAAAGTAAACATGGAACTTGGACTGATGATGCTGACTCTATTAAATAAGTTGCCGTCAGTTTTGTTCCGAATCTTAAAAATTCTTCTTTTATATTATAATGTTATGTGCAAACGTCATCCCCATTTTCTGACGTATGCTTTTTGCACCACTGACTTTTACATGACTAAGACAAAAACATTGTATGTGCTGCTGAAGTATTGGCCAGTTTATTTAGTCACGAGTCTATGTCATCTAGACGTGAAAAACACCTAAGGTCACGTGTAAAAAAAGGATAATAATTAGACTGAGCTAATTTGTGGAATATCCATTGCATTTGACAAATGTTCATAACCATACATCAACATCATTCATACATCAACATGATTTCTGATAAACATAATGGAAGGTGACATCCACTTTATGTGTTTTCACATAATTAGCAATTGAATAAGAAATTTGTACTACGTGTAGTTCTAAAATCTTCCCAAACACTACAGAGTTGCCACGTGTACAGTATCACACGACACTTCGTCTATAAGTCCTAAACATTTGTGCCGATTCATTTTTATATCATTCAATGCATGACAGAGTTACAATTCTGACACTAATATGTCCGTATAAAAAGGATTCCATTACGTTTAAACTCTAAGTTGGACCTCGACCTTTGAGGTAGGATCGCGTGCGTTAATTGCGACACATTGTCTTGATGTTCTAAACATATGTGCCAATTCATTTGTTAAATCATTCAATGCATGACAGAGTCACAGTCTAGACAAGAATGTGTGCATATACACAGGATTCCATTACCTTTAGAATCTAGGTGGGAACTTAACCTCTGCGGTAGGGACATGTGTCTTGCACGCGACATGTTGTCTTGATGTTTTAAACTTTTGTATTATATGATTTGAAAATCACTTAATGAATGACAGAGTTACAGCCCGGACATGAAAAACTGGAAAGTCGGACACACGGACGGAGGGAAGGACGGACGGTCGTACGGACGCTGCGATTTTAATATGTTCGCTTTTTAAGGGCATAAGAATAAAACAATCTGACTAGTTTTGAACAAGTTAAGCGATATTGCGATATTTTAAGGCTCAATTTTCATTTTAAAATATACCCAAAATAGTTTTTTCATCGGTGGAAAACTTCGCAAAATGTTATTTCAGACAAAAACAATTATTTGCAATTTTCATGACTTAACTCTCATTTGCTTTAACGGAAACAATCATTTGTTATCTTAAAAAATGCGAGTCACTGCTATTCTTCTTGCACAGTAGACGTCTGAAAATCAATTATCCGTTAATGTGAATACACAACAGTTTAATTTTCAAAAAGAAAAGTTACTCGAATAAGAAAAAAGAACTTTTGAAATTAATTATGTTCTTAAAATCAAGTTTCAATCATATTATTATGCGTGTAGAAATTTTTTTATTTTGGTTCACTTTTGGAGTTATTGTTTTGAATGGAAAATAAAAATAGACACTAAAAGGCTAAAGCACATAGATTATGAAGTGAAAAAGGATTTAACTCTTTTACACGTGAATTTTCAGATCGTCTTTTATCACTGTGTTCTTGTGGAATTAACAAACTTTGGTGTGCACTTGAGTTTCCGAAACAATATGGACCATGTTTGAACCAGTGAGCTGTGATTTGATTTTATGTATCTGATACCCGCATTCTAAACAAGAAAAGCACATACACTCAAGTATATACTTCAAAGATACGTCATATTTCATTTTAAATATCATTTATAAATATTACATAATCAGAACATCAATCTTTTTTATCTTTAACACTCAGCTATAGTTATAAAAATACCAGGTTTGAAATAGTTTCCACGTAACACAGCCAATCATTCATTGCTCGCTAACATGTGAAAAGGCACTCAATTAGCAATGACTGACCATCTTCATCCTTTACCAAAGTTTTATAGGGAAGGTGTAAGGTGCAGAAATGAATTAATAAAGTCTAACCCGATTCATGTCTAAATCTAAAATATTGGATGAAGATGTTATGTTAAAGAACTTTAAAAACTCGATTTTGGTTTGGACGTACCCACTTACTGAATATTTCATGCATCATTCATGTTCAATAGTGAGAAAAACAAATCCTTGAAAAAACGCACTGTAAAGAAGCAAACCAGGTAGTGATGTAGATTATTTCAGGGGAAAGGAAATCTGTTAGGATGGAAAGGACGAATCTGTCACAAAAAAACTATCAGGAGGATATTTAGACAGAATCCCTGAAACCAAAAAAGATTTTTCTCACCTATGAGATACATATTTCCGCGCATTTACCCATGTGAGATAAACTTATCTCACATCGCTTATCTCACGTCGCTGCCGGACTATTTTTACTTTAATTGTATGCAGACATAAAAATCGAAAAATGACTGTAAAATTGTTATTTTTAAAATAAACATAGGGTTGTTGGTATTCATTTTCTTAGTTAGATCATTTTCTATCCGTCTATAGCAGTTTTGAAGTAAAATTCGAGAAAATTTTCATTTTTTCATCCCTATCCTGTACTTGCACTTATTCCTTCTTACTTGGGTGAAAATGCTATTTAAACGGTGAGAAAATAAATCTACGATGTCCATTGAGTTGTGGGTAAGGAAATCCCACCCTCGGGTTGAGATACCTCCAAAAAAACTCGGCAGAGCCTCGTTTTTGGACGTATCACAGCCTTCGGGTGGGATTTCCCTATCCACAACTCATAACTGTAAGCCTTGGAACAGGTTTTACAAATGTAATAACCGGTAGTTTTACTGTTGTGTGAATTTCATATGCAAGGTTAACGGTGTTTTCAGCTCTGTGAGGCAATCAAATCGAACTTAATTGTCATCTCTTTTTTTTTCCATGTATCGGAGTATTAATAAAATCATTTGTTAGCCAATTTTGATAGGGGTACCTTGAAAATGATTTTAGTATGGCACATCTTTTAGATGTATACTTAGAAAAGGTGTTGAGTGTATGATGTACTTTTTGGTCTTAACAATGGGGAAAATGTAAAGCTTTTTAAAATGTACTTAGTATAATTAATCAAAATCTCATCACTTGCAAACAATATTTAGCAATTTCTTTTACTCGAAAGTGTAAATCATTTCCGTAGTTTCTAGCCTTGTTTTGCTCATCGCCCCGCCTTGGAACATTTGGAACGGTACATCGCGTGTCTTGTCGTATCAGATCTGTGACATTCTGATTCTGCCACTGAGTATTGTATCAGATGTCTAGACTTTAGTTGCGTCTTTCATATTTTTCGACATTATAACCGTCTTAATGTTTCTATTTACAAACGATGGCATATGGTACCGAGGATTTCAAATTTACAAGGGAAGATTTGTAACACATTTGCTTTAAAAAAAGAAATCATGTTAGCCCGAATTTCATTCTTTCCCTAACCATGTGCAATATGTGTCCAATATCAATAATATAGATTCTTTATTCATATATAGCCTGTTTAAAAAGGCAATCAGGCGAGAAATTATTTCAATTTAAACAGGCTTCTAGGCCGCTTATACCGTCATAAATTTATTTGATAAATTTATCCTACAAATGTACCACAGTTTAAATTTGGCGAAAACAAAATACCTTTATTGTTGTGGAATGACGTTATGATATTTGAAAGTTAAATGGATAATATTCCGCAGATACACCGACACAATCTTCTTCGTATGGTTCAGTAATGTTCTGGTAATCAGCCGATAATAATATTTCGCCCTGTATTTTAATGGAACATAACCATGCCGTCACTCGCAGTTTTGAAATCCCCGCCAAAGGAGAATAGATATTGTTGCACGTCCGTCCATCAGCCCGTACATACATGTACCAGGTAGGTATTACAGGATTGGTGTTTGTCTGCAGATGTGGTTTGCCTGAGTTTTTTCCGTTATTGAAAGGTTAAAATGGTATTGTGTGATTAAGAAAATTGTATTGTAGGTTTAGAAAAGAATAAAGAAAGATAAAATG
>JAFMSR010001850.1:0-24958 GCA_022818135.1 Saxidomus purpurata | reverse complement strand
ATGTATTTGTGCTAATAAAAGTTATTATTCATTTTATAAGGTTTTCAACACCAGGGTTATTTCAGGAAATTAAAGACTTTACCTTCACATTTTAAATGTGTTTAAACTTGTTTCATAGGGTCACATTAGTATGTCATCCTGGGGTGTATCCTGGTTGCAAGAAGAAAAAATAGTTCCTGAGATTATACGTTTGGCAGAGGAAAGTGCTATTTATTCCATTAGAGGGTATGTAGATTGATTTCTGATTTCAGCAGTACAGACATAGCTTACAGTGACTTCTTAATAAAAAAATCTGAAATAAAAATAGACACCATGTGCAAAACTTTGAAAATTTAGTCAGCACATTTGAAACAAAAGTGTTTGGTAAGTTTCTAATGCTATAACATTTGATATTACACAATGTGTATCTGATGTTTGTTTTACTTTATTTATTTCAGTATATATGTAATACTATAGATTTCTTTATATTATGGAATATGAAGTCTTTGTGACAGAATGTGTTTGTATATATTTTTAGGACATCAGTTTTCATTCTTGGTATGGTGTCCAGCACAAGGGAGGGAGCAGAGCTTCTCTCACACTATGGTTGGGAGTCGCGCTGGAACACGCGTGCTGAGCACTGGCCTCTAGTAGAGGACCGATCAGTCCTTCTTGAGGACTCCATGGAGGACCTACGGTCAGAGGCAGCATTTAGCATTGGTAGTAACAGGATTGAGCTAGGCAGTCCAGTGAGCAATTTGGACTTCATTGCTGAAGAGCATTTTCATTTAGAAAAACCAGGAAAATCTCATTCCCACAAAGTAACTGTTGGTGATGAGGATTTCGATACGGAGTCTGGGATACATATACCTGATATTAAAGGTCAAGGTCATGCAAACAGTCCAGAATCACATCGGCATGGACTTAGAATGAAAAGTCAGACCCTCCCATTACCAGCCCACAGTAGTAGTAAAAACCATTTTCCTTTCAGATCCCATACATTCAGAAGTATTGCTTTACCACAGTTTATTAAAGACCGAACTAAAAGTTTCGAACACATATCAACAGCGCACAAAGAAGCCAGGATTTCATCCGAGCATAGGAGTCACTCTTTCCATTTCCACCTTTTACACAAACACAAAAGTGATTCGCACAAACACAGAAGTGATTCACAAAAATATAACAGTGATACACATAAAACCAAACCTGTGATAAAAGGTGCACATGATATAGGTAATAAGGACACAGACTCGTATAACAGTGCTCTTGCAAAACATGATGATGATGTCGTCCTACGAGCTAGATCTTCATCTGATAATTCTTCTAGACATTCTAGTGCTTCAACAGAAGAATCTAGAAGAACAAAAAGTGAAATTGTAACTGAAACAAACCAAGGAGAATTAGTTATTACTGTGAAAGAAAAACCTAGTGCTGTTTCAATTAAAGAGTCACCCACAGATGTTGTGCTGAAAATCGTTGAACCGGGTGATGTAGGTTACAAGGGTGACACAGAAAAAGAAGAAACTGGTGTTTCTCAACCAGGGGAAGCTAACAGTGGAATTAAAATAAGTATTACAGACACTGATTTCGAATCAGCTGGTAAGGAGATGAAAAATGAAAACCACAAAGATCAAAACCAAACTAGTGAAAGTGATGATATATCACAAAAACATGAAAATAATGTTGCCAGTGAACTTGTGCAGCAAGCTGATCACACCAAACAGGAAGGTAAAGGTACCAGTCAAACTATAGAGAATGGTAAATTATCATTTAAGGGAAAGGGTGAAAGCAGTGTAAGAAAAACATCTAGTTTAAAGGAAGAACGTAGTAGCAGTAGTGAAAGTTCTAGAACTAGTAAAAGTCGAACGGAAAGTTTTACTACGGATTCAACAACTAGTGGAATTGGATCTTACGATTCTGGTCACCATGGTGTGATGGAATTTCCATCATTGAGTCCAATAGCAAGTTCAAATTCTCTGGACACTATGGAGGTTCAGTATCGTCATAAAGAGAAAAAGGAACACAAGGATACTGCTCATCATTCATCCTTCATGCGTAGAATGTCAAATCTTACGCGTGTGCCAAGTATTCGAAAGCAGTCAAGCCCAGGAGTGGGATTAATGCCATCGTCCAAATTTTTTGACTTTTCGGAAAATGCTATCATGTATACTACAGCTCGTGATGCTATAGGTTATGCCACTCTTCGTAATTTGATGAAAACGCGGACTATAAGTTCAGATGTAGAATCAGACTATGGATTAAATGCGTTATATGATAACATGGGTAGTATGACAAGTATCAATAGACGATCAAGTATAGACAGTGTCTCAGGCATTGGTAGACCTTCTAGGTAATAGTTTAAACATTATTTATTCGTTAAAGCATGAACAAACACAGTCTTTTATAAACAGCATCAAGGATTGAGAAGAAAGCTTTACAGCTTATTTGAATCTCTTTCCTGGTAATAATACTTAATATATGAAATTATATTCTTTAATTTACGACTGATTTATTGAAAATATTCGTGTATCGTTAGGGTAAATATTAAGATATACTAATTTATTCAGTTAAATTGCCAATCAGTGTTTTGATAAACTCATAGGGCCTGGCCAGGGATTGAACCCAGCTCTGGATTGTAAAGTGATCTCTTATCTAACTGAGGTCAACAGTGGCTTAATATTTAGGCCAGTCAGGCCTGGTAAGTTGGCAAATCAACACAGACTTTTCAAGACCAAATTGGACCATGATAAAACATGGATTTTGGTCATAAAATTGTCCCAGGTTTAGGTAGAAAGGCTGTATTATGCTGTAAAGGTAAACATTATATCTTCACCTCCCCCCACCATATATGGCGGATACATTATTTTTTGGCTGAATTCCTCCGTCACAAATTTTGTGTCGCGGGTATCTCCAAAAGTATTGGAGTTACAGTCATAAAAGTTTACAGGAGTATTTATCCACATGTGAAGTTGTGCACCTGGGGTTTTTGATGCAGTTATTGGTAGAGTTATGGCCCTTGATTTCGTGAAAATAGGTGATTTTCAACTTGTGTTATGCATGACTTAGAAAGTACTTGAGATACAGCCATGAAACCAAATAGGAATGTTCATCAGCATGTATAGTTGTGCATCCAGGTTTTGTTGGTAAGAGTGGAGCTATGGCTTTTGACTTGGAGAAAATTGGCAATTTTCAACTTGTGTTTTAAAATTGGTGTCATAAAGTTACAACTGGTCTGTGAAGTTGTGCTCCTTAAGTTTGCCTTTCTGTCTGTCTCAAAATGATGTACGCATGAGTTTCCTTAAATTCAACTTTTCAAACTGCCGACAACATTCTAGATCCGGCCTAGAGATAGAGAATGTCTGCCCAGATTTTCATCTGAACTCATATTTTGATATCTTGTACAACATGAATGCTATATGTCTCAATATTTTGTACATTATGTGGTATATACTTAAGTATGTCTTTATCTTTCAGTATCATGTACAACATGTCTGGTATATCCCTTAGTGAAATGGATAATGCACGTCAACCACCCAAAGCCAGTTTGTACCAACAAAGACCACATACAGGCAAAGCCGAGTTCATGGGAATATCCCTGCCTGTTGATATCAACATGATCTTTGAGGTATGTGCCAATTGTTCACAAAGACATTTTCAAAATTTCTGCCTTACTTTGTCTAGAAGACACTGATAAAAGACTTGGCTTTTATGGTTTAAAAGATCATTTCTGCCACAGCTGCTGTGCATGTCTTGGAATATAAGTGTGATAGAAAGACATATTAGAAACTACAGTGGCAGCCAACATGGCTGAGGTAAGCAAAGTATCTGCAAATATTCAGTGATAATTTTCTCACCATGTACATGGTTGCTAAAAGAAAGAATAATTGAAGCCTTAACTGAAATTTGGATATTGACAGGTTCATGAGGGCGAGGACAGACGGACAGGGTCGTTTATTGGTTCAGGCATATCACGTCAGGCATCAGTGGTCAGTCAGTCAGCCATGTCTAGAAAAGACTCATTCATTGACCATACAGATGGAAAAATGGCAAGATCTGACAGTGGAACTGATTATTCAGTGGACAGACTTGATATGGAAAGTACGTACTGTTTTAATTACACAAATACTCAGTTTATACACCTGTCTCATTGGCAAGTGGGGTCCACCAAAGTTGTCTGCTCTATAACTTGTTTAATTCTTGGTAAACATTGTGACAACATTATTGCACTAAATATATTGACCAAGTTCTCTAACCAGCCTGATTGGCCTGTCATAGAAACGCTGGTTTGACTACATTAGATGTTCAAATCATCATACAAAATCTGGTTAAAAGCACTTTAAGTTAGCAATAGAAACTGTGTATTTTAAAGGAAAGTAACTACAAATATACACTGGGAAATTTGTCAGTCATAGTTGAGTAACAGCCCTTTATTTGTGAAAACTTCACTCAGATAGGAAGGCAGTGGTAGATCATAATCATCTTTACAGTACTTGTGTTTGTATAGAATTTAGATACAATTCTATAACATCTTTTTGTGGTCCTAAATCATTTAAATTTTTTTCCTGACAGACTCTATTCCTTTATTCTGAGCTTAATATTTTATTTGCAATAACAAAATTGTCTGATAGGGCTTTCCACTCCTTCAGTCCGTTCCATCATAGAGAGACTGGCCTTTCAACTGCTCTGTCAGAGTTTTCTGGTTTAAGCATTGTAGTGAATATAGAAGAGCTGTGAAGCATTGTCATGTATATAATGTTTTGTGTATTTTCAGGTCGAGGAGTGCAGTCTCAGTCATCCTCCTCTGTTCTTGTCACGCCAACACCCCTCTCCAGTCATCATAATGTGGATGAATGTATTCAGTGCCGCGGCCTAAGACAGGAGGCTTCAATAATACATCCTATAGATGGTAAGATCTTAACTATTGATTGATAAAACTTTGTCCCGTTCACAATATTTTCCTAAACACCACTTGCTGAAGTGACAATGCTTGAACCTTGAGGAGGGTTTTCTATGTTTGTAGAGCTCTACTTCTCTATGTATCATTTCTGTCTCTTATCGATATACATTTACCACTAATTTACCAGTATTGATTTTGAATTCAAAATGTTCAAAGTTAAGGTCACAATGACCTTGAAACAGTTCCCACTTAAAAAGAGAAAATTTATTTTACACCCTTGGTAAGCAATCAACTAGCCTAAGGATGCCATTAGTCATTAGTCAACTTTAGTGCTGTATGTCACAGGTTAAGGTGACTGTTAGCTGTGATGCATTTATGCAATTAGGGCTGAATTGAGTGTCCTAATATTCGATTATCAACCTCTTAGACCTGAAAATTGAAGACATGCAAAATCACTGGATCACAATACCCTTATACATACATGTATATGGTTGGCTGAAGTAGATTTCTATAAGATGAATAAAGTCAAACTCCAAATCAAGTGTTTTGCATGCTGGAGAGAAAATTTATACCATGATGTATAGATATAGTCCCCGTTTTGAGTAGAAAAAAATGAATTTGTCGCACAAACAAGCTATATTTGCATGAGAACACAATTATTCATTTAATGATCTGCATATTCTCTATATTATCTTTTTAACAGAGGAATCCTAGTTAAAACCTAGTTTTTCTGTACGTTACTGGTTCTATCTCTTGATCATAGTGCATGAATTTAGTAGTGTGTGACCTGCATGATGGCTGGCTGTGTATTTCTAGAGATTTTGTGAAGTGCATGTTTCTGACATCTTTCAGAGTCTGATGTTTCAGCTGAAAGGACGGACGCATCTGGGGTAGGCACAAAGTCTGGACGAGCCGGAAGTAGACAACGTGCCGGCAGCATGAATGAGCCAGGAGTTGAAACATCCAGTAGTCTGACCAGTACTGCTTCAGATTCTTGTGAGGAAATTTGCCGTTTTATCTTCCAAACTGCCTTCTTGCATGTTTAATCTAATACTGTATTTACTGGATCTTCATTTATCGTTTAATCTGTACTATCTCTTTAAAAGTACTGATACTTGAAAACTGTATTTTTCTACTGAATAACATATTTACATCTAATTGGTGTGTACTAGTATTTTTAAAGTAGGTCATTGTAATGTAGTTTAGTGAAGTTGATCTGTTAGAAGTAAAATAGTATTACCTTGTGATTTGTAAGTCTATGTGTGAAGTATATGCACTATACAATGAAGGTATTTTATTGTAGCTGCGGGGAAGAAGATATCGTTTGATACAGCTATAGGTAGGACACTGGTACGCAAAGAAATCATTCAGTTTGTCATCAACTTGTCAAGCTCAGTTGGAGTGAAAGGAGCAGAACAGGGTCTTCTTAGGTAAGTGCAGTGTTTTAAATTATAGTTGTAGTATTTTACATTAACACGCCTCTGATGAAATTATGCAAAATTTAGTGTCTTGATATCTGTTTTAAATGTAATGCTAAATATTTCTGAGGTACATACTGTTTTGATGAGGATAAATGGTTTTTAACAGAAATGAGTTCTATGGTTTTAAATTTCTATTTTTATTTTGTTTTTCATTTGAATATAATTTATGTTACAAATAAATCCATTACCATACAGGAGTGTTTTCTCAAGCATTTTGTATTTTATTGAATTCAAGTAATTGAGTAACATTATGATATTGCTCCTACAATACTGTCTCGTTCTGGTATACCTGTGAACATATAATTAAATAGCCAGTTTAGTGCTCAACATGGTTGTACATAGTAGAATGTTGCAAACCCAAAAACATAACACCATTTGTCAGACCATGAAGTATTTTAGTCCTGTACACTTGTCAGGGGCTGACATGTTTCACTATCTGGCAAATACCTGAAAAGAGTAATTGTTAGTTAAAATAAAGTTGTTACACTTTTTCACAATTTTTCAGTTTGAAGCAGAAATTCCCTAAAGCATTCCAAGACCTGTGTTTCTACTCTGAAGTTTCGTTCATGCTTGGCACCTGTTCATTTCGTTTAACAGCTAGACGGTTCATACAAGAACTGTTTGATGAAATTGACACATCAAAGGTAAAACTAACACTCTAAAGTTGTGGTCAGATTATTAGTTGAGAACATAGTTTTGGGAGTTGCTAGCACTTATCATGAAATGTTAAACGGAAGTTGGTTGTTAGGAAGAATTTGCTGGTTACCTAACTTTCAAACATGTAAGAGATGTGCAGGGATGTCTGGAGCACTAAGGAGGGATCTCAGTTCAAATATACAATAGCATTGGCTTGTATATGAGAAAGTTGGTAGATACTTAGCAAGGACAGGAGTATAGTACATGTCCATCCCAGAAACAATGGTCTTGTCTTTCTGGAAACAATGGTTTGGTTTTTCTGGGAAACAATAGTTTGGTTTTGCCTGGAAACAATGGTTAGGTAAACTATTGCATGTACTGTTGGAATGTGTGTTAAACTTGGAGAAGAATATGGAAAAATTGAATTGCTGTGGCAATGATTGTCAGACTTCAGTGTAAAATGATAACTTCTTACTATACATTTGTGAGTTTTTGTGCTCAAACCCAACCAGAATGGGTAGGATAACATATTGATTTCCTTTTGTCCCTGTGCATCTTTTCTTCCATATTTTGTTTCAAGTTAAGCTTTTTATGCACACCTGCAAAAGTATTTCTATTCATGCTATTTGTGCTGAAACTTTCCAGGGAGGCATTTGTGAACAGTGTATTCATTGTGCCGATATGATAAGTGCAATGGATATTGCTGACTTCTGCCATTAAGATGTTAATTAACAAAACAAAATTCATGTTTTACAAAGTTTTGTTTGTGTTTTTAGATATTGGAGGAAGCACAGAATATTCTGGGAGTTGATGAGTCGTCTGAGAAGTCTGCAGTATTAGATAGAAGTGTACCAGAGGACTTTGACGGTTTTGATGATTTTTCCTGACAGGAGCTTTCTTTTAGGAATTCTTACAATTTTCTGTATTGCTTGTTTCACTTTCCTTGTGCAATAAGGAAGGAATGAGTGTACTCCACACCAAGTTTACTCCACACTGCTCAGACTGTGATGTAGTTTTCCAAAGTAAAAGATGCAAGGTCAGATAGAAACTCATAGTGAGAATCTGTATGTGCCTGATAGATGATCACATTCTTATCTTGGATGCCACATACTCGCCAGGGATGTCACATGCATATGTTGGATATTGGTGTAGGATGTTTTTGTGTGGTGGCTAACAGGTTATCTAGTTCAGTAGTCTAATGAAAGCATTTCAAGTGACAAGTCAGTGTGGCTTTAGACTGTTTTGAAGTAATTGGTAAAAGATTTTTTAATTAATTGACGTGTAAAACTTTTAGTATTTAGGTGAGTATTGTGGTTTATGCCTAGACGTCAGTTACTAGTGTGATAGCATAACTCGGTGAAACAGCTAATTTAGAGTTTTTAGACAGTTAAACTGTTGACTTTGTATGGTTACAAATATTGCCAAATTAACTGCCTGTAATTGGTGCTGACTTTATATATACATGTATATATAACATGTATATTTAACCTGAAATAAGGCAGCAGAAAAGTTGAATACAAAGGTCTTGTGGAATGAGTAGATCCTCAACCAGTGTTTTATAAATTACCCGACAGTCTCATTAGGTTGGCATTCCTGATGGACTATTTGAGGACATATGCAGTGCTGTTGTAACTTCATAATTATGTGAACAAGATAACGTTACAATAGTTTTACATCTAACATGCAATTCTCTGTTATATACTTTTGTAATATGTAGATATTAATTAAAGAGAAGAATATTACAAAAACTTGACAATAATATGATATCATTGTTACATTGGGGTGGCAACAGAACAGAAGAACATTATGTTAAATGTTTGATGTATTTGGTTGAATGTTCTATTTAAATTGCATTTGTTTACAGTGATTTTTTATTGTACAGAAACAAGTTGGAATTTTTAAGATGTCTATGTATGTGTGATTTGATCTGACAAGTTATTATGATTTCTGCTTCTAGATAAAATTAAGCTGTCCCTCAAATGAGATTAAAGTAATATACTGTCAGAATGTGACTCAGTTAACGAAGGATCTTTGTCACACCTTATAGGCAGGTTGCTAAGGTGTCTTATGTTGCTTAGCAACAGATATGTCAATATGTTTTTAAAGAAGAATATGTTAGATCAGAAATATATTTTCTATTATTTGTGTGTGGTACAGAAAACATGTACATATACTTAAGTGCTGTTTATACATGCTAAAAGCTTCCTTCATTTGAGTGTCAGGGACTTTGATTTCTCTTGAGTGTCATATAAATTCTATATTTATTCAATCAAATTGTTCAGCATGTTCAAATAATATGTGCAATATTTATATTGTGTTTCAGATGCACGTATTGTCATGTAAATAGCCAACAGGATGCATGTATATATGTCAATATTATATATGTATATTGGTTTGCCAGATATTTGTTAAATTTTAATATGTAAACCATTTATTGTTTTTAAAGTGAAACAGTTGTTGAATTTTGCTTTTTTCAAATATGCATGTAAAGTTGTTACTTCTATCTACAGAGCTATATTAATTCCCTGATTGTATATGTCAGCCCCTTCATAACTTGATGAATGTAAAATGAAATCTAATATTTGAATCGGGTACAGTAATTATACCCCCCGAACACAAAGTGTTAGGGGGGTGTATACTGGATTCAGCTTGTCTGTCTGTCCGTCTGTCTGTAGACGGAGTCTTATGGACACTAGATCTCCAATCAGGTCGGAATGTAATGATACTTCACACAAGTGATAAGTACAATGCATAGTTGTGCATGGTCCAGGTTTCTGGTCTCTAGATCAAAGGTCAAGGTCACAGGGGCCCGGGATAGTAAAATCTTGTGGACGCTAAATCTCCAAAACCCCAGGTCAGAATTTGATGATACTTCACACAAGTGATGCGTACAATGCATAGTTGTGCATAGTCCATGTTTTGGGTCACTAGATCAAAGGTCACAGAGGCTTGAGAATGTAAAATCTTGTGCGCTTTTAATCTCCAAACCCGCTGGTCAAAATTTAATTATACTTTACAGAAGACTTAAGATGTGCAGGTCCAATAGTTAAAGCATCAAATATTACATAAATTTTAAATACTTTGTCAGTGGGATGTTCGGGGGGTATTCATCACCTTCATTGATAGTTCTAGTTTTTTTTAGCAGATTTCTGTTTTTAAACAACACATGGTGAACATGTGAACTTAGATTTCCTTGCAACAGTTTTGAATGTCTTTGCTCAAATGTCTCTTTCTGAGCTATAGATAAATTATTTGAATCGAAGATTTTGTAACTTGTTACC
Source organism: Saxidomus purpurata (assembly GCA_022818135.1). Taxonomy (NCBI): domain Eukaryota; kingdom Metazoa; phylum Mollusca; class Bivalvia; order Venerida; family Veneridae; genus Saxidomus; species Saxidomus purpurata. The sequence continues at coordinate 14,684 of JAFMSR010001850.1, read as the reverse complement.
AGATTGTAACATTACATTAATAAGTGGCAGCGTTTTTGCACGGAATGGAAAAATTACAGCAATTACGACCTTTTCTGATCCCAATATTTAGGTTTAGTGGTTACTGTCCTTATATAATCTGCAAGTGTTACCATAGCGTCATTTTAAAAGGTTAAATATACCCCTCCACCCAACTTTAGCTGTTTAAGGTGACGGGAATTGTTTTGATAACTGGTTGAAAAAGAAAAGGTTGTTGAATTTGTTTTATAAAACCAAAATATTTCTTTATTTGGTTAAAAATTACTTTTTAATTATTGTTATTTATATTACTTTACCTCAGAACAAAATATCTTAATTCTATAATTCTGCGATATTGCCTATTAGCAGGATGGCTACAGTATAGGATCTCCCCCCCTCCACAGTTTCCATCCTTGTGCAAAGAATCAACAAGAGCAAGTTTTGTATGTTTACATTTGGTACTTCCAAAGCAGAGCTTCTCTATGTGTATACTGATTTTCAGTAGTTAACAGGGAGTTAGGGAGCTATTTCTATGCAATTCTTTTGTCAAAACAAACATGAAACTGAGCTAGTGAGCTTAAGTAAAGTCTATTCTCTATGCCCTGTTGTTACTTTACTAATCATTACAACACAAGGAATGTCTTCTCTTATTGACAGAAACATGACAAATTGGGTTTATTTTCAATTTTTTAGCTAGAATAGTCGAAGCAATGTTCATGGTTAACACAACTATCAACAGGAGTCAAACTTGTACACAGATTCTGACATATATTTTGGTTGTAACATCGGGAATTCAGTTTTTGAAGGTGCAAAAAGCTTCAAGAAGTCTCGTTTTTAAAAATGGTTATATTTAATTTGAACAGTAATGCAACTTAAGTATCTGCTAACTACCTCTGTTTGTGTGATAAACAACAGCTTTGGTCTTATGACTCTAATTTCTCTGAATTTCGTGAAACACTATCTCTGCATAAATAAGGAACCATTAACCTCATTACAGACCACCAGATTTCAGAGTTAAATTCTAAATCACATAGAGGAGGGGAGCAACTGTTGTGCCAATCGCACAGGTTTTTTTAGCGAAATAGAAAGTTTTCATGAAAAAAACACATACATTATAAATTCCTTTACCTCTTGTCCTGTGTAAGCGATATATTGCTGCCAGTGCAGACCATGGTCAGTCTGCATGTCAGTCTTCTCTTGGTCTACACTGTACATTATGAAGTTGTTAAATCTTCATTAAAAACACAAATAAATAATGAATTCAGGCAGTGTATGGGTTTAAAATTCAGACTTGTGGTATACTGGACATTGCAGTTGTGTAAAGGAAACAGAGAAACTATTACAATGTTTTATTCTACTGTTGGGAGTAGGAAAAATGTACCCTCGGAGAATTTATTGATGTACTTGCTATTTGAAGAAATTTATGTATATTCTCTTAATCAGGCCTGTTGTTGAATTTGATTTTGTTTTAAGATCATTATTAAACCTGACAAAAAATAAAAGATTTTTTATATAACTGTTATCTTGTTTATTATATCAAATATATTGAAAATATAGCTGCCACTCTAGATCAGTGAGTCAGTAAAATACATTAAATAGATACGTAATCAATCAGGTCTTCTCTCTAAGGTATGTGTGTTAATGATTTTGACTTTGGCATTACAATTTTTCTTTAACAACTCTCATTCTAAACAGTTCAGATGTAAAATGGTCCATGTGTTTTGCCCTTTAGGCCATCGTGGGCATGTTGCATTGATGAACCATGCTGATTTAGGCTGATAGGTAAACTTTGAAGATCACGTATACTTTGACTTGAAAAAACCCTGATTGAGTCGATGTTTACTTACTGGCCTGATAGTTGCTATCAGAAGATGACTGCTCTAAATGATCTTCACCAGAACTTGTAACATGAAGACTAAATTTCTACAACTTTCAATAGCTGGCAAACCTTGTAAGTAGATGTGCTAGTCTGTCAGTAAGATGACTTTGCAATATTTTGTTGCCATATCATCATGCAATCTTTTGGTATTGTCTTGCCATGTCAGCAGACAACATCCACATTATGTTTCCAAATCACAGACAACATGTTGTGTTGCCATGGCAGTAAAGGACCGTTCAAAACGGACGACTTCGATATTGTGTTACCATGTCACCAGATGACTCCTCAATATGCTGCCAGGTCTATGCTTCCATGTCTATATTGTGTTACCATTACAGCAGACGACTCTGATATTGTTTTGTCAGCAAATTACTCTTCAATATTAGGCTGTCAAATTAGAAGAAAACTACTGCAAATCGTGTTGCCATGTCAACAGAAGACTCCTCGACACTGTGCTGCTGTGTCAGTAGATGATAAGTTTGTTATTGTGTTGCCATACCAGCAAAGGACTCCCCAGTAATGTGTTGTCATATCAACAGACGACTGATGTGGTTTTTGCAGTGCCAGCAGACGACCCTTTGATATTGTTTTGCAGTGTCAACAGACGACCCCTGAATATTACGTTGCCATGTGAGTAAAGGACTCTCCGATACTATGTTGCCCTATTAGGAGACAACCACGAACTAAATTGAACTATCGTGTCAGCAGAAGACTTTTCAAAATAGCAGACGACTCTTCGATGCTGTGCCATCAGGCAACTCTTTGATATTGTGTTTCTTAATTAGATGACTACTTGATATGGTGTTGTCATAGCACACGAGCCTTCAACTACTGGATGCTGTGTTGCCTTGTCAGAAGACGTTTTGCCGTGTCTACAGACAGCTACTCGATATTGTGTGGGATTACTCGATAGTATGTGGCCGTGTCCGCAGACAACTGGATATTGCGTTGGAAATGAAAAGTTCAATGCTGCACAATTCCATAGTGGTTAAACTACATTTCCATACTAGATCTATACTGTAATGTTTGAGACTGTCAGCTCAACATTTTACACGAATTACATGATTTTGCTGTTTCAATATTGTATTTCTAATTATATTAGAGGGAGGTTTATTGTTTATTCCTTATAACAGTATAGAACGGAATATTTACACTATAGAATACATAATTTTGTGTGTCTCCAATTTCAAAAACAATTTCTCAATACCTATTTGATAGGTTAGTTGACTAGGAGATAATGGGCTGTCATTCACTGTCCAATACCTATAATCATCTTGCTTAAGATTGGTTTTAAAATCTTTATCATTGCATGCCACGACAACACAGATAAGGAACGCATTGGTTTTACAAAAATTCATATTTTAAATTCCCAAATTAAAAGAACTTTTGTGATTATTGCAATACTAAAGTTGATTATTAAATACAGTAAGTCAGCAAGTGGCGTTAATAATCAGTGGGACTACAGATAAATTTTGTTATTGTTATAAATGTTAAAAATGGATACCTTTATGTAAAGGATTTAGGATTTTGATAGTGACGTGCTTCTTTCAAAATAAAAATGTAAACAAGGATTGTTATAAGCGAATAAAGTTAAATGCATTTTTTTCTCTCCAAAAATGCTTTTTTTAAATTAATGTTTTAAGATTCATTTGTGAAATTCTAAGTTTGAGTACAAAACATTGAAGACTATAAAAGATTTGGACATTATAGTCACGATAAACAAGAAGTTATGATTTTTTTCAGAAGTTTTTTTGACGTTAACATTTCGTCTACTTTTACGTTGAAATAATATCTTCAATTTAAGTAGTTTTATTTGCGGTTTTGAATCTTCCGGGATGGTAAAGAGAAACCATTTCTTGACAAAACACGACCATGAAAAAAAAATTCCATGTATTTTAAATAACAAAAAATATTAATTGAACCACAAAGAATGGTTTTCTCAAATACACTCGTCAAATAGTTTTCTATAATCAGTTAGATAAAAACTACAAAAGTTATTTCAGCGAACAAAGTTCAGTTCCCCTTCATTACAATAATGTAACTACTGATAGCACGCACAATGTTTCTTTATTTTAAAAGCAGGTTTAAATTCGTGACTTTTTCATAATATCGTTGGTGTCAACACCTGTATACTTAAAGTAGAGCTTTCGTTTGATAAAATGATCGATGTTAAATGATTATATAAACCGAACTGTGTGTATTCATTAAAACCCGAACTACCGTCTTGATCCATTGTGATGTCTCAAAAAATTGGCCCGAAGGATACTTAATAGCAATTTATACTAATGAGAGATTGCTTTAACAGCTAAACCCGATCATAACATTTTCTTTTAAAAGCGTTTTCAATTGAAATTTTGTCAAAACGCAAATAAAGAAATATTGGTTTTGTGTGATTTTATGTATTTGTCAATGATGAGCTTAAACTGTAGAGGAATTAACGTAGGCTCCGTGAATAGACAAGTAAATACTTATCTGTAGATGATTTAAAGTGTTAAAATATAAGGAATTGACATTGCACTTGAATTTTGTACTAATCATTATCTAGCTGAGGTATTGTACAGTAGTGTGTGTGTTCTAAAGTTCGAAGATTTGGACACATTACTTGAATGGGAAGAGATTTAAACAAGGTTTCATTGGGGGATATTTTAGTGATATCCATCAACTTCTTTTGAAAATGTGATGTATTACTACGTAAGTAATGATTTAGAACAGTTCTTGCAGACGTTTTCTTTCGCAGTTTCAGTATATGAGAGGAGGATGTGGAAGAGTGGAATAAATTCGCATTTTGACACACTGAAACCTTCCAATGGATGTAATTTATTTTCATGTTGAGTGGAATGAAAATCGCGAATATTGTTTCACTTTACTCATCAGTGATTGACAATGACAAAGTTTGGGTACCCGTCGTTCTCAGGAGCACGGGAAACGACACCGAGATACAGTTCCACTACGCTACTTGTGCCAAAACTCGGGTCTCAGACCGGATCCACCGGCAGGGAAAACAAAATCCCTGGACAGTCTGTACAAAGGTAATTTCTGTCAGTTTAATCAATTGGTACATCTTCATAATTTAAAATCGATATTGCTACACTGTAGATCATCTCCGATATACATCTTCATTTATAGCAATCATAGACATGTCACTTCCGAAGAGACATTAAATAAGTATGTATATGTACTTTCACTAGCAATACGATTTTCCCATGCATCCAAAACAAATGATTATAATCCATTAACTAATGGCGGTAAAGTGACCTGACATTAATTAATAGAGACATTAATATAGTACAAGTAAAAAAGTGCTGTATCGAATTGAGGTTATTGAAGTGAATCTACCTTTTGGAGAAAGATTTTCGGGATTGAAAGATAAGACAGTAGGTGAGTATAAGAAAAATAAAGAATTTACTAAAATGAAAGATATCGCATATTCACCGCCCGTTGGCTTCTCGTCTGCCTGACCTATGGGAGCAGTGTCGGCAACAATGTAGAATTCTACCGCGAAACTCAACCGGTAACTATGCGAAACTGCCGCGTAATGTCCATTTTGCGTCATCTCTTCTCCTACGTGAGCATTTACAAAAGGCTTTATCTTTAAAAAAATGTGTAAATTGCTTAGTAATTAAGCAATTACCTCTGAAATGATAAGGATAATAGTACATATGAGTCATAGCAAACGTATTGAAGTACTAAGTATGTATGATATCAATACAACAAGAAACACACACACAAATTAAGTATCCTGTCACGTAAGAACAAATTTCGATTCTTTTGCGGCTCAAAGGCTAACGAAATCGATTCCGCTGATATTGGCTTAAAAAGCAACGCTTGTTTTCATACCAGCAATTACAGTAATTGGTTTGATAGGCAAGTGTAACATTACATACACAATGATCCTTGTTAACCACTGTAAATAGATCTATAAGACAAGTGTTTATTCTTCATTAGAACAAGGTCTATAGAGATACCACACATTATCAAGCGGATTATTTTTGTGAGAAAGAGCCAGCGACTTTCATTGCTCGGCCAAGTCAGTAAAATACGCATCGGTGCGGACTTTTAGGTCTGAGCTATGAAAAGTGATGGGGAAACACAAAACAAAAAGTTAGAACAAAACACATGTCATGGAGGTAATGAAGAAGTTTTATAACATACTTGAACCTGCAGCCCGCTCTGTGCGCGCGATGTTCGTATTTTAGTTATTATGTGCGATATGTTCGATTAAGTTATTCCGCTCATAGAGGCTTTACCAGAAGGCATCCTGGTAACGAGGATGGAATCAATTACACTTAATGTTAATTTTCAATATACTACAAAGATTTTTTATGGTAATGGGTTTAACATTTTATTGAACGATTTGTAAACAAACCATTGACGGACCCTCTCGTAACAAGCACTTTACCTTAAAGGAACTAAAAAGGCCGTTCAATAAAATAAACAATTTCCTTTTGATTGATATGTTTTAATTTCATTTCATAATCTTAGAAATTAAAACGTTTAAATCATAAATAAGAAAAATCAATTCCCACACTACAGATAAATGGTTTGCCCACAGTTCAATTGAAAGGCACCGATGGCAATAAAATGATCAATTTTTGAAGCGAAATGTGATTCGCATGAAAAAAAATACAGACGATCGGTAAAAGTCATTTTTGCGATCGACTTTCGTGGTTATTTAAAACCATAAGATTAATCCGACAGATTATAATATTTAAAGTTGTACGCTGATTAACGTTTGTTTCTTATGGTGACTCTCTTTTACGGAAAAGTTAAAAGTGAAAGGTGATGGAACTTAGAAGCCTGAGACTTTATCCTTATAGAACATTTCGGAAGTCTAAAACGTGCATAGACTTCAGAAAACAAGGCAAATATAGAAGGTAAACGTGCGTTTTATGTTTTGTACGTGCTGTCATTCAATAACAAGATTAATTGACTGATATATATAACATATCTAAATGCTCTGCGGGTATTTGATGTTGCTTTTGCGTAAAAATACACGTGTTATGAGAATAGCTACTGGTCAAGATTTAAGCTAAGAAGGGGACATGTTTAAAGTTATTTTACTGCTGAATTGGTCATCTTACAACTAGGTCACGAAAGACGAACTAAACGACAGTTTCGAAAATACGTAAGAAGTAAATCATATAACTATAAATTATGCCGTGGATTTCCAATTTCGACTAGATCAGGCAAAAAAGATTGCTTATCCGTTGTTTTACCCAGTATCCAACACGAATAAAATTCTTATATACATTTCATGTAAAATAATTTATTACTGTATTTCTTACAATCATTGATTAATTTAGCAATATAACTGAAGACCGCCTGTATATAACTGAAAACTTTTGAAACGGGCATAAAACCTCAAAACAATAACTATGAGTAGATGGTACAATGCTCAGCACACACGATGTTCGGCTAAACTAGGTGAAGCTATGAATATGAACATAAAACTATTACATGTATATACAAATAGACATATTGACACCCTGTAATGAATTATGTGCATTACGCAGCGCATTATAAAATGCATGTAGGCCTACTTCTGTTTTTTAAAATACAAAATTTAACCATTATTATTATTATCATTATTATTATTATAGAACAGTGTACTGTCATATATTCTATGAAATATCAAGGGAATATATCACATTCATTTAACATTTCCATTCATGCTGTACAGACACCTTTATCATGTGAAGTGTTTTTGTTGAGGCATATTGAAGCAGACAATCGTCTATTCTAGGCTATATACCTGGACTAGTTTACGGTCCATTTAGGTAACTGAGGAAGATACAATGTCTTCGGGTAGCACAGTTTCCATGATTTCGTGTCTTCCTTTCCTAGCGTGCTTGTCCTGAGTCAACCACAGTTTCTCGAGTTCCCAACTCTTTATAAACATGTCTATATCTAGTATTGTTATAAAGCTTATGCACTACGTATGTTGTTTTCTGTCAAAACGTTGTAGTGCTTCGTCAAAGCAGATATGTATCAGAAAAACGTATACATTTTGTATATGTGAACATAAGTCGTACACATAAACATAAACAGATAATTGTTTCTCAACACTGGCATTCTAGTATCGCTTTCTCTACTGTAAACAAAAATGTCAAAATGCAATTCTATTGCGTTCAAAAAAATCTTATCAACGGCATATCTCAGTACGTTTGTATTAAAAAAGAGTGCCAAATTACCACTGGTTAATGTCCAAGGACGATAATGTATGTGCACATGTAATCCGCTTAATAGATTAGCATATGCAGTATAGGTCATAATCTTTTATCATGATTAATTGGTGGGAAGAAGTGAACGAGCTAACAAATTACGTATTTAAAAAAGTATTCATTCCTGATTTAGTCAGTAAATGAACAAGTGAGTTTATGAGAGAATGTGACGAGAAAAATGTGAAGTGCGGCTGTGAAAAACTCACAGGTCGCTGCTGACAGACTTGCTTGGACGAGATGAAATCTAAGAAAATGAGTAATAAAATAATTCCACGAAAGGGACTTTATTTTACAAGCGACTTGGAATTACCTAAAATTACAAATAACAAAATAACTCTAGCTCGTAACTTACCAAAAGATAGAGCATTAGTGCGCCAGCTGACGACAATTGGAGACTTAGTGAGCGAACACCGCATGAAACCTCTCAAGCTTCAAAGACACTTTACTAGTTACGGAGAGTTTCCTAGAATTAAGCAACCCAATAACGTTCCTTTCTTCCCTAACAGGAAAGCTGGCAAGGACAAAAGATGGTCGCTTCAAGGATGGGACACAGACTATATAGCAGACGATGGTAAGTCATGCAATATGTAGTTGAACGTGGCCCGTAACTGATCAGCAGCAGCAGCCATAACTGATCTGATATAATTCAGCGGCAGTAGAAGATTGTGTACTTGTAATTTTATTTTTAGAAAAGTAATTAAATATCACGTATCACAAATTTACATTCGTTTCTAACTATTAAGGGGTAATGATTTTGGTAAACAAAATAGAGGTCAAAATAAAACCTGCAACCTGTATTTCGTTTTATACAATTAAGATAAACTTAACTAAACTCCAATTTACATGGTAAGTAAGTAATTACGGTAAAATTGATGGCAAAATTACATACCAATCTTTCGATATATATGTCTGGTGGAAACTTATTCTCCTTCCACAATATGCTTTTTTACATAAAGAATCGCCAAAATAAGAAGAAAAAAAACTATCATTTCAAATTGCTATTGCCGTGGCAATGGTCTTTCAGAATTTTGAAATTAAAGTAATCTTTATGAGCTAGAAAATATATTGACAATAATTCAATTTTTTAACATTGGTTTTGCATTTTAAGGGAAGGTGACAGAAATGTCCAGTTTATGATTTATTTCCCAATCACATTAAATTTTGAAACAGATATCAGAACGAGCATTGTCCCGTGACGCCGGTCTTATCTATCTATGAGAAATGGTGTAAGTAATGTTCAGACTTGCTATTTTTATTTGTTGTTTAAAAAACAACAACAAAAATGGGCACATAATTGTCGTCTAGTAAAAACATCCACCGTCTTTCACTTGATTGCCCAAAATTGCTGGAAGAGATTGACTTCAAACAAGTACACAGTCATGTAGATAGCTCTGAGAAGTACAGAACCGGTATCCTCAGGTATTACCCATGCTTCTGACCACGTTTTCTGTCTGCCCGTAAACATTTCGCTACAGCAGTTCAGCTAGTTGACAAAAATGAACAGATTATCAAAATATATAAAGAAATGTATCTTCACAAAAGCATATCGGTGTGTTCAAGCTGGGTTATTTAAATGAAACGTAATGATCAGTTTGATAGCAGGTATTTAAATTTCTGGCACATTTAATTTTAATAGTCAAATTTAAATTACATTCAAACAGTATTACAGTGGCTTCTCCTTGCATTTAAACCTATCTGACCTTACCAATAGATACGTTTTGATCACATACAGGGTGTCAAATTTGAATGTAGATTGATTATAAGGTGCTCTAGTGCCCTATTAGGAACTGATCAAGATACTAGTATTGTATTACCAATAAGCTTGTAAGACAGTTTGTTGCAGTCTTCAGTCAATATAATACAGTATGATATGATTTAGAAGATAAATGGATCATATCAATCAAAAACAGATTAATGATGATGCTTGCAGAATTTTGTCATTGTTGAGTTAAACAGACATAGAACACAGAAGTGTAATTAGAAGACTGAAAATAGATAGGTAGTAGGTCATCCTGGGGAAACGACATTGTCAAATATAATGGTCCAGAAAACTATAAAAATTGACTGAAAATTAGTTTGTGCATTTGTCGATCATGTATAAACACTCTTATAAAGTATAAATAAATAAAGATGTCCATGATGGTATTTGTATTACAGCTTTTATTTTCACTTTCAGGAATTGCTGGCTGGGTGAAAAGGCAGAATATTTTGGAATCAAAGAAAGGTTGGTTTATCCCACTGACGTGTGAAATTAATTTAACATACAAATGATTTGAAAAGAAACATCAGGATTTTTTCTCTTAAAGTACATAATATGAAAACGATTCAATAATAAAAGCAATGCGACTTTAAAGGCCTATTACATAAAGGTTTGATAATTCTACTGATATATTATAACAAGTCACTACTTCACGTGACATTGTGCGTAGTTAAGTCGCTAACAGCATCTTATCAATTTAGGTGATATTTACACAGCTTATGAGCTTTCTCGCTGGTATGTGAAGGATGGTAGTCCAACATTTCCCCTTTCTGATAAAAGGATTATTATGACTGCAGGCATTTGTTTATAAATGAAAAATTTTCATGTTTGATTCACTTAGGACAAATCTAAATCGGAGTTTCTTGTAAATAGTTTATGATACCAATTCTCTATTATTTTATCAGTCAATATGAGTAAATCAAAGGCGCTAAGGAACTTTAGGTGGAAAATCATGTCACTAAGAAGCTTGGTTTACAAAAACATTAGATAACAAAGTCTACCCAGTTAGGCTGACAAAAATTTGAATAAAAACATTTAAAAACATAACAGTATGCAAATTATAAGAGGGCTTTATCTTTATATAACATATATACACTAATGTCATTATTCTGAGGTAATCTTATTTAAGTCATAATATGTTGAATATACAGTTTATTATACCAATAGAAAATGACTTGATCTTTAGCCAATGCTTTTAAATACCACTTATTGAAAGGTAAATGTGAAATAATGACATGTTAAAGAATCATGCAGTACTGCACCTTAGATGTATATTACTTTTGTAACAAATAAAACAACTTTTTTTAACCATTATCATAGATGTATATACAGAATACCTCTAATGTTGCTAGTAAATATCTTTAATACTATTTAAACAATCATTCTGCAATAATTGCCGTGCATGAGATTACACTAAACTGGTATTACAAGATTAAATCTTTCAACAAGTATTTGATAAGTTAAACATGGCAGACTGTCAAAGGTCAAAGTACTACAAGCACACCTTACAGACATGCCAAATTCTACACACTGTGTATAATTCAATATATATTATATATAAAATGATCAAGGTATATAATAACTAGATAGTAGTAAATGTCTAAATGTATTCAAATTCGTAGACTGAAGTGTTTCCACTACAGAGTTTTAATTTATCATGGTTTTAAAAGCATGAGTTGGCCGGAAAGGTGTCAGTTTGGGTGACATTTCTCCTTGCATTTTACCTTGCAGTGATAAAAACAGTAATTTTCAGTACCTTAAATCAAATGAAACAGTATGATATACATAGCATGACTAAACACTATTTCATTTTTCTACCAGTTGCATACAGCAGTGAATACTGTATTATGATATTGTTTTCATTGAACAGTAATAATGTTATTGTAATACAAAATTTCTCAGATTGAACATTGTTTACATGTTAGGTATATTGGTCAATTGTTTAACATTAAAAAAGAAATTTTGATAGCAATGCCGGTCATTTTTTTGTACTTGAGAATTCATTGCCTTTGAAGCTTATTTTTCTTATATTTGCCAATACATACTGTATTTTACAGGTGTATACCGTAAACTTACTGATACATACTGTATTTACAGGTGTCACAGGGTGAGAACAATGTGCAGCCAGACCGGGGCTCGAACCCGGGGCCTTTCGCTTACAGGGCGAATGCTCTACCGACTGAGCTACCGGGCCGCTTACACATATTCTCCCCAATTGTGAACTAAGTCCGAACTGTGACATACTCCCCCACCATATTGAAATTCGTCCTCGAATTTCGTACGGGTTAAGAGAACAAGGTAAACATGATCTCGAAGTATATATCCAGTCACAGTCCCATGTTGGGCGCCAAATGTCACAGGGTGAGAAAAATGTGCAGCCAAACCGGGGCTCGAACGCTCTACCGACTGAGCTACCGGGCCGCTTACACATATTCTCCCCAATTGTGAACTTAGTCCGAACTGTTATAACTTATATTAACTGATACATACTGTATTTACAGGTGTATATTATTTTATATTTACTGATACATACTGTATTTTACAGGTGTATAACTTATATTTACTGATACATACTATTCTTTACAGGTGTATATTTTAAACTTGCTGATACATACTGTGACTGTTTTTTACAGGTGTTAAGAAAAGATCTCCTAGGTTAGATATGGAAAACTACATTTCGGTTAAGCACACTTGTCCCAGTATTGAAGATATTGAACTCTTCCATCGCGAAAGTCTTCACGACGTCTTCCGTCCAAAACCACAGAAAAAAGAGGAAGATTCGAGTAAAATTGTGAAACTGAGGTATACAAATAAAGAAGTGGCCATGCCAGCTGGATTTGAGGAAAGCAATATTGGTGAAGACACTGATGAAAAACTTGCGGTGAAAAGTAGCAGAGTTTCAAAAGGTACTAGTATGAATGAAGGGCTGTCTGAAAGAAGAAGTCGTAGTGTGCAAGATCTGTCCAAGAGTCAGAATGAACGAAACAACACATACCTCAAAATAAAGAGATTATTGAAATTTTCAAAGAAAGATAGACGGTCAAAAGCTGAAGATGATGAGGATGAAGGTTACTCGTCTAAAACATCAAGTGCAGAAACAAAGCAAGAACCTGTGAGTGATGGAGAAGAAGGTGGGAATGAGAGGTTGGAAAGGCAGCGTATGTTTTCCAGTATGGTTGACCTTTCTGAACTTCCATCTCACTTACACATTATGGAAGAAGGTAACTCTAATAATACTGACTTCAGTAGTATCAGAGATGTTAAAGTTATTGGAGAGAGTGTTACTAGTCGCGTTAAATTTTCGTACACACATCAACCAACAATTTTACAACTGCCAGACCCTGAAGCAAAACTTACTCATGATAATTTACGAATTGAAAAACGCATAGAAAGTGAAGAGACACGTTGGTCATATGCGAAGCTGAAGCGTAATAAGGAATTAAATCGGTGCTATAAACCTGAATTATTTCAACCAGTTGAAGACAGTACTGTTTATAATATTGATAACTTAAAGCCAGTAACTTTAGTGCTTCGGAAAATAAGCATTCAAAATGCCGATCAAAATGTAACAACAGTTTCACAGGCAAGCAATATTGAAAGAAATTCTGAACATACAGTTAGTCAAACACGCAATCATTCAAGTATGGGGTCAAACCAAGGGTCTAGGGTTGGTTCAGCTTTATCAAGAGAGGGGTCATTATCAAGAAATGGGTCAGTAAAGTTTGGTGCCGGCTCACCTATGCCAATTCTGGTGGGTTCGCCTGCCCCAGTTCCAGGCACTCCAAGAAATTTATCTCCACAAAACAATTTTACAAAATCTTCCAGTGGTAAAAAAAATAATGGTGGACTTCAGCGTGTAAGTTCAGCAGTGTCACAAAGGGAACTTCTCCACAATCTGCATAGGAGCAATAATGTTCGAGATGTACGAGTGGTTAACGATAACATACCAAAAGAACCTATGTGGAACCAACAGTACTCGTACATTGATCGACAAACTATAGACAGACAAGCAACAAGCTATTGTATCGGAGACCTTCTTCCAGCTGTTGACAGAAGCATTTATACAAATAATTCAACTAAAACCAAATTTGGTAAACCGGAAACTGAAAAGCAAAATGAAGAGCTGACCACAACTGAGCTGCTTGACCTGAACATATCACCAGTAGATGACGGCTATATCCTCCTCAAGAAAGGCATGGACTTGTTAACTGGCAGTGGAGAAAAGGTGAGACCATTTATAGTGAATTAAACCTCAATTAGAAGTAAATGCTAGAATAATTAGATTACATTGAAAATATCAGTACTTTAGTGGTGAACATTCATATACACAAAGCATGTGAATTAAAAGATGAAATCTAGCTAGGCCTTATCCTGAGAAACATTTCTTTTAACCCAGTCCAAATTCTCTTGCTTCTGATTGGTTAAAGCTAGAGATGTGAGACTGGTTTCATAAAAGAGAATTATAAATAACCAGATTGTATGTTCGAGTCGCACCGATTATACACCTCAACCGAGGTTGTTGGACCCAATAAGCACACATACAAACAACAAAAAAACATATCATAAGTACAGGATACTTCATTCCAGTTAAAGTTTTCCAGATTTTCTGTTAAAAGTAGTCTTTTAGAACAATTCTCCACACTACTGTTTCAGTTTTCAAACTTTGTTTCAATATGGTTAGGCTTCTCTGACATATCTATATTATATTAATTCAACACAATACTGCTGCTTTTTTCAGTTTCGTAACAAGAAAAAGACTCTGGTATTTTGATTTTCTCACCTTTTGTATGTGATATAACCCTTCCTCATCCTTTCTACATTATTAAAA
>JAFMSR010001849.1:0-25001 GCA_022818135.1 Saxidomus purpurata | reverse complement strand
ATATTTAGGATTTAATTTTAAGTTTCACTAGTCACTTTTGCCTAAACAAATAATATAATTAATATAACAATATAGTGATTTATAATAATGAGCTTCGATGGAATAAATTTCACAAAATTTAAGTTTAAGAATTACTAATACGAAAAATTGTATTTGCTTACCAACCAGCAAACTGCACAACTTTCATGCGATAGTGGATCAATTAATTTTCAATTATTAATTCCGCGTAACCGAACCGAAACGTATTTGCATCAGGTACTGAAAATATTTTACTAACCGACTTTGTGAGATAAATTCATTATTCGGAAAAAGTATTTGATTTTACATTGTTTATATGTAAAATACATCAAATGACTATTTCAAAAGAACTTATAGCATTGGAATGTTTTATATGTTTCTGTATTTTTTGTGGCAAAAGCAATATCAATAAAATGATACTACCACATTTCGTTAAA
Organism: Saxidomus purpurata; assembly: GCA_022818135.1. Classification (NCBI taxonomy): domain Eukaryota; kingdom Metazoa; phylum Mollusca; class Bivalvia; order Venerida; family Veneridae; genus Saxidomus; species Saxidomus purpurata. The sequence continues at coordinate 24,546 of JAFMSR010001849.1, read as the reverse complement.
CTAGTTATTATTATGATTTATCATTGATTCGGGAATGTCTTTCGTAGATTTATTGCAATAATTATTAACATATGTTGGATCGTATAATATGAATTCTCTTTAATATTTATTGAAGAATTGTTGAACCGTATATGTCCCGGAACGTATATATCACACGAGAGAAAAATTCGACCGCGTATGTCACACGTGTTGAAAAAAGTCTTCGCGTTAAACGTATATGGCACATATTATGTGATGTATACATTTGACTTCGATTTTTATAGGAACACGAAAACGAATATCTCACATGCAGAAAAAGGCAAATAAAAGCGAAATTTTCAACGAATGCGTCACATTTTGATCAATTTGAAAAACAAAAACATATTTAAAACAATCAAATATGGTTGATTAAGTTATGCCGCATAGATTCTGCTTAACACAACCAAATCGATCCGATCGGTCCCAACACATTGTATGGGACCTAGACATTCCCACTCGAATGTGTGGTCTGTATTATGTCTTTAATTTGTATAAATAATGTTTGGTCAAATTTCGATCGGGTGTTCTTGAAAGTTATCGACTGCGTTCGTGTGGCGCTTGAGTGGTGATTATTAACTGGAAATTACTAGTATCTCAGAACAGCATTGATTATAAAACATCACTATACATTTTTTTTCTGTATAACACAATACATTTATCACAGATTAAACACATATCAAACTTGATATATTTGATAGCCGGTGAAACAATGTAAAGTAACCGTAAGATGGTAATGACCCTCGATCATTTTTGTCGAGCCAACTTGCGGTGAGCGCCGCTTTTGGCAGTCGGTGTATGTGCATCCGTGCGTCTGTGAACCCGTGCGTCCGTCCAGACTGATTTTGTCCGGACCATAACTTTGACATGCAAGGAGCAATCATGTTTATATTTGGCATAAATGTTAACATCAATGAGAAGGAGTGTCATTTGTCGAATTGAGAATTACTTTGTCCGGAGCATTTCTTTTATATACTTGAAGGGATATTGATGTAACAATGCATAAATATTAACCTTAATGAGACGAAGGGTCATACAGATGAACAAACCCCTATGTCTACGGTCAAGGTCACAGTTTGAGGTTAAAGGTCAAACTAAAGAATGAGATTTTGTACTGAAGGATGTACTGAAGGATTTTCATACCATTATAAGACAGGGTGTATTGTGCAAGAGCCAGATCCCTAGATCTAAGGTCAAGGTCACACTCAGAGGTTAAAGGTCAAACACAGGACTGAAAATTGTGAATAAACAATCGTATCTCTTTTTATTTCCCTGCAGCTACAATATCCTTTGTGTAACATTTAGTTTCTTCGATTCAAATCCACCTAAAATCAGTCATAGTTCCTGGGGGGTCACTATTCTTCAAAAAAATAATGACCGGGGTTATTATTCTATGGGGCTCTTAAACATTGTTACAACGGCTCCGGCAAACGGCCCAGGGACGGATGCCTTGCCACCCACTTCCTATAAAAGTATAATTAGTAGTTTTATACACTAAAGTATCACAAATAAGTTTCGGTGTAAACTGTCAAAATGACCAGAATGAATATATCAAACGTGTGAAAGATTCGACCGAATATATCACGCGTGTGAAAAGTTAGACCGAATATATCACGCGTGTGAAAAATTCGACCGAATATATCACATGTGTGAAAAAGACATATACGTTCGGTGTAAACTGTCAAAAATGACCAAACGAATATGTCACATTAAACACGTGTTATATTTACGGTCGAATATATCACACACGTGTGATATATACGTTCCGGGACATATACGGTTCAACAAAGAATAATACAAACAAACAAAAGTAAGGTATCATATTCCCCAAGTGAAAGCATAAAGTAATCAATGAAGAATGTGACTACATATAATGTGGATCTTTAAAGGACTGTTTTTGCAATGCTATTTCAGAGCAAATATAAATAAAATAATACGCTGTAAATGATTCAAAATCTGTGTCACTCTTTTATTTTGAAATGTATGATACACAGAAACAAAGTCAACATCTTCTTTCACTTTGAAATGTAAAACATGAACTGTACTTTGATATTTTAACAAGACAAGCGAATTACATTCACCTATAAAGGAATAATTCAGAAAATTACATCAACAGAGGGAATACGTGCAACGTCAATTACAAAACTATTTCACAATGAATTGTAACTCAAACAACTTTTGTAATTATTTATTGATCCAGGAATTGTTTTATCTAAACGCTCATTAAATATAAATGAATTCCGTATGAACAATTATTAATATTGAAATGCGGTCCTCATGAGAATTTAGTCAGAAGACTTATTGCAATAAGTGTTAGCTTGTTTATTAAATCAAAAGATATTATGTAAATAATGGAACACTTCCTTATAAACTATTTAAAGCACGTACTAATTGACAGCGTTACTTCAAGAAGAACCCGCATTGGTTTATTTTAAACTTATTAAACTTAATCGAGTAAGGTTTTTGTGTCGCCCTTTCGGAGAAAAGGCGATGCATAGGGATCGCTTTGTCCGCCCGTAAGTGCGTCACAAACACTTAACAAATGTTGCAGGTCAAGGTCATTTTTGACAGAGTTATGCCCCGTTTTGTGCTTAAATTTTGTCACAAAATTATTGGTTATTCTGACAAAGTTTAAGAGGGCGACAAACGTTTTCTACTGAACACCAATCTAGTTTTAGATTTACATAAACTACCAACGATATCTGCTACTCTCATGGTCGGAAACCAACTTCAAAAAGAAAAAAAAACTTAAAGTTATTTCTTTTTATCTGACAGGACTCCGTAGTGTTACTAACTATGTCGATGTGAGTTTTTTATAATATGACGCTTCTGCTGATTTAACCGTCATTCTTGACTAATGTCTAGACAAATGTGATGTATTTATCCTGAAAGTTTTATGTGTGCACTTTCTTAATCTTGAGAACACAATTTTCTTCACAGCGGTTTTTCCGAAATGAATATTTGTTTAATAGAATTCCAACCAACGTTTTCCCTAGGAAATTGCCGTCATTGATAGGTCGTATTCATCTTTGTTGAGTTTTGTTTAAGCACATCAAAAAAGAACACCTTTAATTAAATCGAAACCGTATTTGATATTGTTCATATACATGTAGTCAATGTGTTCAGCAGGTCGACAAAATTGTCATAGTTTATAATTGTCGAGAACAATGAAACCAACATTTTGCTTCTGTTCTATTAAATTCAATAGCATGCCCTGTTATCCTGTAAAATGAGGAAATAACAGATGACCTACTTCTTTTTATACTTATTTTTCTATGAATAAAACAATTATTTGTTTCTAGAAGACTTTTAAAATGCTATTCAACTCCGCACATTGAACACAGTCATTTAATGTAAAACAACTCTTTATGACGTGTATTCCTGTACCCTCTGCCAAGCCTTTTGAAAATAAAGATGATTGCTATTACCACCTTTCACAACATTTATCAACATAAACGAAAGCCGTGTACAAAATATTTTTACTAATTTTGGGACACTTTGCAGTCTGCCCTAGACTTAAGATAAATAATGAAATATCTCAAAAGACGTTGCAAAACTAAATATTAAATCATGAAACTGTTATCAAACATAATTTCCAGAGCAAAGCGAAATAAACAAGGTTTAATATACTCTGTATACATCATTGTGTCTGTCCGAGTAGCTAAACTTTTAGTTAAATTGTAACTGCTCCGCGTGCGAGATGTTTGAACACGTAAATATTTATGAGTCTATACGTGTACAATCATATGAACTATAATTGAAAAGAGGAAAATCAATGGAAAAGGAAGAAAAATGCGCTCATAAACGGTAGAGAAGATGTATGATTATTTTTCACCTATAAGTATATAAGTGTTGATGTAAACGCCATTAAAATGTATCCAAGTCTCAATTGTTTGATGATTACGGGCGAGCATGATCAAAGAAATGCAAGTGAAACGTCGGGCTTTTCTACCAAGTTGGTTCAATATTCCGAATTTTTTTTTTTAAGAAAACGGTGAACAAAAAGTAATACTTGTGAATATGTCGGACATCGGCAAATCCTTAAATTTTGTATGCATGATAAGTTATGTTGTAAAAGTAATTCCCTAAAACTAGGAATAAGGGGTAGCCGTAGGTCTAGGTTGTTTATACGCTATTTATCGTTGGTTAGGGAATTATGTTATAATGCAACCCAAAAACCAAACAAACGTTTCCGTCCATCAGACTCCATTTACATGAAGCACAATGGGAATTTACAGTCTAAATGGATGTGTATTCTCATGTTATGATACGTTCAAAGATGCAGTTTCTCTAAAGTAATTTTTTATTTTGTTATTCTGTGGTATGTATCACCGTCGCATCTGCGCCTATTCGGTAACGAAAATAATTTTTATTTGTTTAGATAACAGTGGGTCCTCATGTTAACAAGATGATCCCATGAGAAACAACGGGAAACGAATTGAATGTTGCACAATTTTATGGCACTTCACTCATATTCATAAAACATGTGTCGACTTTTGTTCTAGTGAGACTATTACCGGTTTTTTTTACAAATTAGAAAGTTTCCGCTTCGATTGATCAGAGCATTTTCTTTTCGTTGTTTCAATTCTTAATCATGGAAAAATACATATGGAATATGTACCATTCTGGATATTGTGGCATAATCAGATACGTTAGTGAGACATGAGAGGGACAAAATAATGAAGTTATTGGAAGATGAATGCCGGATAGTAAATGTCAATGATAAGATCGCAACGTTTATGAAAACATTTTCCAAAATTAATATCACTTTACAAAGCAACGCCGCCCCAGGAGTGATGTATACCTAATTCGAGACAAACATAGAACTATGTTTGTTGCTAAGTAATTATGGAATACTCAAATGAAACTTTGTGACAAAAGATGTCGATTTTTAATGATAGAGTACCTCAAAAGATACAGCATAAACACTTGCAATCTTTCTCAGTATTTATGAAATGCAACATTTACGTTTTGCCAATTTATACGTTTGCCCTTTCTTCCTCACTGTTCTTTTTCATGTTGACGACAAATTGTGACGGGTTTCACCAGATGATTGGACTATATACTATATTGTTCGCCAGTTTCTTAGTTGTTCGCAGCATTTCGTTTTAAGTGACTATTTCTGTTTACTCAAATTTTCCTTTTATCAATTGTTCTTAAAAAGAAACAAATGGTAACAGATATAATTTTCCCCAAAGAAATATAAAATAAGTTATATTGTTTATGAAATATAGGTTTAAAATGCCAACTCAGTAAGCTAATATCAAATGTTTGGGTTAAATCCTTCGATGTGTTTGATGATTTTGTTACAAATGAAAAAGTAAAACGGAACTTCCATTGACTGTTATAGCTTATGACATTAATTGTATCAAACTCATAACAAGGATTTAATTATTCCATTATTAAATACCAATTAATATATGCAAAACTGAGAACAAGTGTGCAGATATTTATTAAGAAATCGATTTTACCAATAATGATATCCATAGCGAAGCACTAGATCAGAATGCGAAATGTATGTGATATTTTGCGAATTAAGTACATGAAAAACACAAACGATAGAAAAATGGAATACAGCATACAAATAACGTTATACAGAACTATGAATGTATTGAAATTAGTATGAAGACTGCATTAACAATTAAAATGACAAAATTTTAATTGTTGCTACGTGTGACTTTATTTTGTAAATTTTTGTTGAATCGTTTAACCGCTTAACACAATTTTACCATTTTCCAACTTTCAAGAAAATTGTACATTTCCATTCTCTTAATATTCACATCTATACGAAACACAATTTAGAAATTTATTGAGGTAATTTCCAAAGCTTATGTTCACCAGCATTGGAAGAAAGAATGAAACAAGCAACAAAGGAGGTAAAGAATGAATGAAAGAAAGAAATCACACCCAATAAAGAAACCATGTGGCAAAGTGGTTCAAGCAACTATATACATAGGCAATGCGTGCTCGCACACCTATCATTTGACTACTGGCATTATACACAGTTTGGCTAAAATATCAAATGTTTTGTACAAAGCTGATTGGGTATTGCAGTCAAATAAAAAAATCGCCAGATTTTCAAATTTTGTTAAGTACCAGTATACATAGGAGTCATACTGGGGTCTTGACAAGTTCACCAGGGGAGAAATCCAAGTTTCGGCAGGGACTATAAACGATGAAACAAGAGCTGTCCCTCAAAAGTGACGAATGCCCCCGAAAGAAGTGTCTCACAGTCTGTATCCTCTCCATGTGCTCAACAATTGTGCCATGTAATTCTAAAATCCTTCCATGCATGACAGAGTTACCATGTATACAGTATTCCATTACCTTTAATCTCTAAGTGTGACCTTGATCTTTGGGTCTTGCATGCGACACTTCGTCTTGATGTGCTGAACATTTATGCCAAGTTATTGTAAAATCCTTCAATGCATGACAAAGTTACAGTCCGGACACGAATGTGTGCATTTAATACAGGATGTTATTACTTTCAAACTCTACGTGTGCCCTTGACCGTTGAGGTAGGGAAATTGGCATTGCACGCGAAACATCGTCTTGGTGTGCTGAATGTTTGTGCCAAGTTATTTTAAAATACTTCAATACCTAACAAAGTGACAGCCCGGACACGAAAAATTAAGGGCGGACGCACGGACAGACAGACAGACGGGCAGACAGACGGACTGACAGTGCGATTTTAATATCCGAAAGAAACAAAGAAAGAAAAAGAGAAACAAAGAAAGTAAAAGTATGAAAGAAAGACAGACAGAATAAAGAATTGAAACTGATCAGTACAAGGTAAAATAAAAAATGAGAGACATATATTCAATGATATGCAAAGCAGTGTCACTCCTCAGAGACTTTCTGATTTTTATTTCTTCTCTAAAATATAGACCAGTGCGTTGTAAAGGCACAGATACAACAATGTTACTGCTATCTCAATCACTGAGAAGAAGCAAATAGCTTTTACATAAACTATAATTTCGTTCTTAGAGTCGTAACTGTAGCGGAGCAATTTAATTTCCTCGAACATTTCCCAAGAGAAAAGCGCAATTATACACGCGTAATGGTCAAGGCTGGATAAAGACATACTGACCTTTTCCTTATATCAAGTAATATGTCCTTATATTAAGACGTTGTGTCATTTTATGGCATTTTCGGGTAAATGAAAAGGACATGCTAAGGGGTTGCATTTAGTAATATTACGTTATGTAAAACGCAACGGTAACTCAGGCTTACTATTTAGGTAATATATAGGGAATAAAGGATTACCGTTTTTGACAACAAGGGTGATATCGAAACAGGGCAGCCATGGTCGATATTCATTCGGGTTCGATATAAACTGTTACCAAAAGACAGTTAAGGTGTTTATTATGCAGCTGCATTCCTTTCCCATACACAAATGAAAACAAGGAAGTAAATCACGATTTTACGACATTGTATGATGTTATTTAAAGCGCATATTACTACTATCTAAAAGTTAAAAGTGGGCGGAGCTTAAAACGTGATATCAGGACAGTGTCAAAGTAACACTGTCCTGTGACATCATACAAAACATCAGACCGGTGTTCTCGGATCGTCGTCATGACAGAAAGATAACGGTATTTTTCAGTTTTCCTTTCAAAGAAAATACATCACATGAGTAATCATTTCTATATCATCGATATGATAACTGTGATAATTTTTATTTATCAAGAATTTGTGTTTTCTCTAGTAGTAATTTCTTTAGATAAGAATAAAATGTACTTGCTCTATAATGAGCTGTCTTAAAAAAATAAGTATCATTCTAAATTAACTTTTGTAAAAGTATTTTATTCAAAAAAGAAAAATTTAAGTTATTGGCTCATAATTTTAGATTATATCATAATTACAAAGAGATTAATTACTACGTATCAGTACTCCAAATCAGTGTTTATCAGACAACGCTGGAACGGATATTATTTAATAAATGATATGCAATAAAGACAATTTACATGGTTAAATAGTACCCTAGTTTGTTTGTTGTTGTAATAAATGAACCACGAGCAGTTCAAAGAATTCTAGAATTTGCAACATTCTGTTTTTATATTTACCTCTTTAATACCTCTTTGATAAGAGTGGATGCCATTGCCCGGAATAAATTATTTGTCCAACCCCGGGAACACTAATACGAAGGAACTTTTCCTGAGCTACACTGATATAAGATCATTAGGGTTGCTTTGCAAAAATTAGTACGTTTCTATTAGGTTTTAATACTGAGTTCGTAAGGTATATTCTTGCTAACAAATGGCTTGTTCTTAGTTCTGTCAATTACTGCTTTTTAGCGTATGTCGATAGTTATTAACTTCATTGACGTTTGTCTAGTTTCATTAATCCGGAGTTACACAAACTCATTTGATACGTTAGGTCACTGTTTTAAACTGTTAAGACAAAATAATTTGTATTAATGGCATCAATACTTCTATATCTTAAAAATGTGTTAATATCTTAAAATATACAATACATTTTATTATGATGAATACTTACTGAAACAAACGAGTCAAACATCTATATACGCTACCCTGTGATGCATCTAATAAACTGTTTGAGCGCAAATAAGAAAAATTAAAAGACTTTGAAACAGCTTTTACACAGCCTTGATTAAAACAGTTAAACTTTTATTGAATTTACTGATCTAGTTTGAACAAGAATATGACACAAGAGATTTGTCTTTAGGCAGGGAAACCTAATGCCACACGTTCCATTAACCTGTTATGAAAGATGGTAACAAGTTGGTATAGCGTTTCTTTTACTTTCAACGTTAACGTTCTCACGTAAGTTATTCAAATAGCTGTTAAAATCTATACTTAAAATTCATTTCTTCAAAACAGAACCAAACTTTAATACGTTCAATACATGTAAAAGATTCACTCATGAAGTATTCACAACATACAAAAACATATATACGTATAATGCGTTACATACAAAACAAAGTTTTATATATTAATAGAAGGTATCGAAGCATATTTTATCACAAACACGTCTTTTTTTCTCTTTCAATTACATGTATGTGCATTACTATCGTAACTGTGAATATGGGGGAAATACTACTAAGCTCTTACATTTTGCAATATAACTTTAATAAACCTACATAGTTCAAGAAATTCAGATTTGTTTCTTGTAGACATTATAATTTTCTTATTTGAACTGAACATATTTGATCGATGTTAAAATACGGCTTAAGATATTGTTTTCTTTCATCAGAGAAGTGAACCCACTCAACTAGATAATGACATTCGCCGTATATCTTATCTGTAGTACAATTTCTTTGATTAATAGGTATTCTTGACAAGTTTTCAGTTTCAACCGGCAAACGATGATTCTTGTTCTAAATTTTATCAAATAAAATAAAAGAGATGTGAAGTTGCAAAATTATTTTTACAAACTCTAATTGAAGGTAATACTTAAGACCTCGGCGTGTGTGTCAGATAAGCGTCTTTATTGCATGTTTTACAATTTCATTAGTATAGATTCTTATATATAAAGACTTAAAATTTTACTTGATATTTGTTTTTATATGCAAGCTTACTTAGTCGTATACATGTAAAATAATTTTCAAAGTAGATCAATCTTGATAACGTGTTCAGTAGAAGTATTAACAAGAACTATCTTTAAAGAGAATGGTCGGCACAATTCTGAGTATATAAAAGCGATTGGTACTTGATTTTGTAGTAAAAATACTCTTTAACTTTATGCAGTCAGAAAAGATCAAATGTCACAGGGTGAGAAAAAAGTTGAACTCTGTTCGGGACGCGAACCCAATGCTCTTCGCCCTTGTTAGAGCAAGCGTTCTCCCAACTGAGCTTATCGGCTTCGTACATATTTTCTGTTCAATTGTGATGTAGTTCGTACCGTCGCATGTGCATCAGGAAAACAACTTTCAAATTGATCAAATGCAAGAGTATTTCATTGGCCTTTTTCATTCGGTATTATCACATTAAAAGGTGCCTTACAGAGTAAATTTCTCATTTAAAAAACTGCTATGCATTCAAATTCTCATTTCATTAGCGTTTGAAAAGTTACCAACTTCCAGTCATTTAGCTAATGTGATTCTATTTTTGTTTGAAACTATTACGAGACAAAGTATTCTAGTTAAACAATTACATCTGGCCATTTTCCACTATGTCATTGGTGCTAAATATATACTTATACATATTATATGTTGTTTATGCTGCCAACATAAACGGGGCTTAACGTTTAGTTGAATAAACTTGGTAAAGTGAAATATAGATATTTGCTTCATCTGCATTTTAACAAGACAGTGACTGCTTTTATTTTTATGAATATCAGAAAGAACAAGTACGCGATTACAAACTCAGTAAATAAACGTTTCTGATCAGTGAATTATTTCATGATCTCTATCAATTATTTGTCAGATGTAGTCATATTATCATATGTAGTACATTTAATTCTCTTGAGCAAACAAAAACCTTAGATTTCTTTCCTGATTGCGAGACAAAGGCGGTAATCAATTATCGTGTAATAATTTCACTTTGTCAGTAATAAATCGTATCTTTGGCATAACTAATAAAACAGCTGACAATGATATCATAATTCCGTTACATTTTATCTACCTGAACATGATAAACAAGCATAATTTCCAGCCACACACAGTCACGTCATGCAGTAAAAGAGCATTCTATAGTACGTGTATTTATACTCTGTGATTGACATTATGTCGGTTGGAAGGAATGTATCAACAGATAAATGCAATGTCAAAATCCATTTACTAGATGTACTTGTCCTTGAGCAGTCTGTCAGTTCATGCATCTTTACACTTCAAGGAGACGTTCCATTTATTTACTGTCGATAAAATACAACTAGCTTTCTCGAAACACTTTCAAATCCCGAAAGGATTTATAAAGTGCATAGTCGTAAATGAAGCGTTCTTCCGTTCATACATGTAGCTCTATGTTTTCTTTATCTGAAGTTTTTTACCTTGATAACAACATGAGACATTCTAACAAGTGTGTCTTGTCTTTCGGCAGTCATTTTACACTTTAGTAAAAAGCAAGCTTGTTGACCGGTGTAATACACTTAAGATACTATATACTCTTAAAATCCATAATTCATACTGTTTCAAATAGTGTTTTTGGTATAAAGCCTTGACATGTATAAGAGAGGAAAAGGCTAGTGTACGTGTGTGTGTGTACATGATTGTGTGTATGTGTGTGTTGTGTGTGTGTGTGTGTGTGTGTGTGTGTGTGTGTTGGTGGTGTGCACTTCTGGGTGCTGTGGGGCTCGTTTTGGGGAGGCTGCGTTTTTGGTACGTGGCTTTCCCTGTTTGATATTATTTTTGTTTTTTTGGAAGCAAGTCAATGACAAAATTGTAGTTCGAAAGCTTGGGTCCATATGTCTGTTGCCCTACCCTGTATGTTGTCTTATCAGTCCCTTTGTTGGGCCTGACACCCTGTTGTGAATATGCTTCATTCCGTCAACAATTTACAAAGTACAAAACCACTTTAACTGCCACCTTATGTGCAACAGTCATGTATGAAAAAAGGTAGGTTTATTGAAAGAAATTAATTCTTCAATACAAACAAAAAAGTCATGATACCTCTAAGTTTCGTTCAACCGTCCATCCAATCGATCGTTTATTCATTTCATAAAACGGGACTATTATCATATGAAAATACAAATGTGGCTTAAGAGTGTCTTCAATGTTGATTCCAACTGGAAGTATCGAGTAGGATAAACATAAATTGCTATATCAGTTTCACAATCGAGAAAAACTAAATACGTATAAATTAAATCGACATGCACTTCCGACAACGGAAAGCCGTCGTCTGGTTTACCAGTCAAGCATAATCACTTCGACATGGCGGTGCTTCAAATTTTGTATGACCTTACTTGATTCATGCACTCTCTGGAATGTCTCATAAATAGAAATACATACGTTTTTACAATGGGAAATTTTGATTGTCACTGAAAACGACAGCCACTGCAACATTAATATAATGGTTATTTAAGTGTTTGTATTATGTTATATGCAACTTGACATCTACTAAGTTTTTTAAACGTCATATTAAAACCAGATAAATAATGTCAGCGCTAGTTTACAGCCCTAACGTGTCTTGAACGTTCATCTTCTGTCTTGCACAGTCTTTGAGCAACATGAAAGTAGCTGCTTGACCTTTGAAATACGTAATCCCTACGAAGAATTATTACTGGAAGGCTTGCACCACACAGGTTTCGCTTCACCAGCAAGCTACCTAGCCAAGTGTTACGTTTGTAAAGATATATGATATAAAAGGAATATATCAGAGAAACTTGTTCCGAGCTGCCTGTCAGTGATCCATTCACTTTTATAAAGCAACTAATTTGATACTTTTAATTGATGGATGTAAGGTTGCTGTTACACAAAACACAATTCCAGACACCCGCCATTACGAGCTCTACAGAGGGAATAAATACCGGGTCAAACTGAGGATGACAGAAATATTTCATAATGTTTTTACAATTAATCGCAATACCCTGTCTCATAAAAACGATTTAATCCAACCTTGTGCAATTCGCAACATTCAATAACAGAAAACTAATTTCATTTCTTGAAATTTCACACAGGTTTGATGACGTGTGGTGAAGCTGTCCTTATCCTAGTCATTTTATTTGTGCACTCAGCGTTCCGTATCTGGAAAAGGCATTCTTTATGGCAGAGTTATACAACCATTCCATCTGTTTGGCCAGTTGAGTACATGTCAATTAGACTTTAACGCAACATTTGCCAGAAATTTTGTTGCTAATAAATTGACCGTAATCAAGTTTCTGTTAAATATTGCTCCAGCTACGTATGTGTACACATATTACAATGTATATCTAGTTTTATCAATTGTTATATAAACAAAGATCAGAACCAGCTTTTACCTTAACCTATGGAGCATCTGAACAGTTTGGTCCTGTTTTGTGTATAAACCAGATTCTATGATGTCTTTTCTACAATTAACATTTTAAAACAATTCTTGTTAGAAACAAGATCAATCAAAATTAGCAAAAAGTAAATGGCAAGTGTTCTCGGTCAGACTGTATACTGTAGTATTTGAATAAGACATTGCACGTTCTCTAACAGGGGTTTCTTCTACTACCATACCGGCTAATGTCTGGGAAATGATTAACGCAATTCGATAGATCATTCAAAATTCAAGCAATTTAACTGAACAAATCAGTTTATCAATTGATGAATAGTTGAAGATCAAATGAGCTTTCTAACGGAGATATGTACTTAATGTTTTTACAGAAAGCGATTATTTCTGCAAAATGAAGATGAATAACGCAAATAAATAGAAACGTAGAAAATCAAACAAAATGGTCTTGAAAAAACACAATCTGCAAGTCAATGTTTGCAATGCTGGCATTATGTGATCCCATTCAATATCTACCACTTCAATGCTCTAAAACTGGTGTGAAATTAAACAACTTCAAAAGAAGAAATAACGGAAATATTTGCAAGTATTACATGTACTACTTCACCTTAAAGTTTAAACTAAACATTCAAGTCACCATCGGTAAAATCAGCATACACTATTTGACGCCAATCCGGGTTGACAATTTTAGTATAATATCAATTTCATTTTACTGGCCTGGAATAAATTGTATTGTGGAACAAAATACAGACTGATCACTCACCATCATGCATGGTTATTTTTAAAATGCGTTACAAAATCCATTTGTTTTGAGATTTACATTAGTGTCTATAGCATTACGATGGATCTCAGACGTTTTGCTCGGTCCTTTATATATTGTTTTTAAGCATTCAGATCAATGTGCCATTCGACTGAATAAAAAGTTCAAAAAATCTACAATTCCAACTTATTGTCCTTTTTGTATCTGATTGAATTTAGCACACTTCCCCACATCCATTGGTATTTCTTAGCCATAATACCCATAGGTGGAATGTCAGGGTAAGGAATCAAACATTCAGGCACTTTCAAAAAATATCATTCTTATTTCGGACTGGACCAATTTGACTCCTTTTTTCCTGATACAGTTTACACAAAAAATAGCACCGGGGGCACGGCCAATTTCTTGGAAGCGTGCTATATGGTACACCCTGATCATATGTTTATGTGATCTGAATCAGGTTCCTGTATGACGACATGACCACATATAACACAGCTTGCCATGATGTTTAACAAGTATGGAAGCGGATATGGTACACCACGGTGATGTGATCATGTTGGAGTATTTATGTCGACATACTGTGCGCAATTTCAATGGAAATGTTTACACAACGTCATTTTTACGGAACATAAATGACATTTAATGAAACAATCGGACGGAAAATGTATCCTGTGTAGATCAAAAAGAGAAACTTCAGTTCACTTAATAAGGGACTGTCATTTTGCTTCTAACATCTGGACAAATTTACAAACTAAACTCGCTAATGCGCCGTGTTATAATTACTATATACGCTTTGCCTCGTTATTCTCAAAATTTGGAGCCCTTTCGTTAGCAACTCTTGCATAGTAAATTGTGTCTGATATGTGGGATATAGCTCGTTTAAATGTTTGAATCTGTATACAGTGGTAAATTACTTACACTACTTCTTTACATTAGTTTGTGTCAAGGTTGCAAAGAAGATATTTCTGTATATGATATATTAGTTGTACGTGTCAAAGCAATCATTTTAGATTTCTTTTGACTTATTCAGGTCATTTCACATGAAGCGTATCCACTTAAAGCTACGCGTCCCCCAGCAGTGATTTGGAACAACAAATGAATATTGCTCTTGATCACCGGTGGTGATATGAGACTAATTTACTAAAGTTAGAACCATTTGCTTCGCAAATGGGCTAAAACTAAAGCAAATCTTTGGGAATGTAGCCTTGCTCTTCCTTTATACTGGTGCTATACTGCATCAGTACAACCACGTGGTGTAAGCCTTTCTGTACTCATTAAAGGAATAAAAAGTATTTGCAAAAATCAATATGACAGTATGACTATGGGTCTTTATAGCTCACCAGGCATGACTGCAATCTAAAACACACTTTTGCTGACTTTGCTAAAGCAGGATTTGTCAATGTTTGGAATTCTTATATTTAAATGTATTAATTTTTTGTCTTTATTGAACCTTCTGTATTTATTTTTGTACATGTATAATTTCAAAATGAACGAAGGCGGGAAACAATTTATCACCGTTATGTATGTGCTAAAAATATAAATGTTTTAAAACCTTCATTTTTTCTCCTTGGTTAAAGGCTCTAAAGCTCAACAGCAAGCTGCCACGGACCATATTTTAAATACAAATTCACGAAACAAGCGTCTCTAAAAAGTCTGTTAGTTGCATCATTGCAATTAAGACGACGTTAAAATATCTGAGCTATCGTAAGTGAAGAATGCCCATGAAGTAGTATCTCACAATATGTAAGTTTTACCTTCAAGATGTGGACCCGGTACTTGCACATTTCATTTTTTTCTCCATGTGCTGAAAATATGTACCAGTTTATTCTAAAATCCTTCAATGTATAACAACCGTACAGTCTGAACATGATACAGATGGTCAGAAATAGTGAAAGCGCGCATCACATTTCCATTGTTTTAAAATCCTTCAATGCATGATAGAGTTACAATCTTGAGATG
Organism: Saxidomus purpurata; assembly: GCA_022818135.1. Lineage (NCBI taxonomy): Eukaryota > Metazoa > Mollusca > Bivalvia > Venerida > Veneridae > Saxidomus > Saxidomus purpurata. Next base: position 8,943 of record JAFMSR010001849.1, on the reverse strand, counting down.
AATATTTGCTTATAACAAGATTCTTAGACATCTGACCTCTTAATGGAACATTGAGCTTCACGGTCATACGTGAGACATGCGCAAAACGCGTCATCTTCTTGTGCTCAATATTAATGTTCCATGTTATTTTAAAGTTATTTAATGTATATATCCGTGACCTTTAGGTCTTAAAACTCTTAGTGAGACGTTGTTTTAAAACCATTTAAACGGGCCATAAGTGCAGTCCGGACGCGATTGGCATACCTTTAGGAAGGACCGTGGTTCTTGCACATGAGACCATGTCTTCATGTGTTACCAGTCTGCCATATACATTTAACATTCATCCATGCATGGCAAAGTTACAGTCCGGACACGAAAAACACAGACAGACGGACGGACAGGCGAACAGACGGTGCGATAACTATATGCCCACCTTCGAATGCACAAAAGGTGTGTGTCTTTAATCGTTCAAGACATAGTCGATAGCTTTTCTACACTGAAGCGTAAATATTTAAAAAAAATTTAATACTATATTGGAGTCAACCAGAGGCATCAAATAGTGACCGATAAGCGCTTCTTGAAATCATGCTTTTGAGCGTTTGTTCAATTTATACCACTAAATGATTATTTCAATTGTCATATAATACTATTCTTGGGAGACTTTTTGCATATTGACAAATGTTATTACTGTCACTTGAAACAATTTGTATTTCTATCATTACAGTTATTACATTTGGACCTTCCAAATTGTACGAGCATGATCAGATAGCAAACAGTTTAGAATAGCACGAGAGTGCAATAACGGCCAAATGCCTAAAAGGCAAATGCAGTCATGATAGCCCTGATAATATAGATTGAGATTACTTTACTATTTCCATTAAATGACGACAATTTGTGGCTATATGAAACGACCGTCATGCATGCTGCTTTGAGACACAAAGTTCGGAATTCAGTTATGATTCTAATATTTTAAAGTTTGTGTACATATACAAAAACCGAAGTTTGCAAAAGCGGTTCATTCACTGAAGTTCTAATTCTTATAGATTTAAAATGATTTCCACTCACACGTTTTAAAAAAAAAGTCAAAACAGACCAGAAGAAAGGTCATGTTACAAAGCAAAACGAAAGCATTGTTAAATTGAAAGCAAATACAATTTTATCGTTTTTTGATTTTGTTTCTGTGTGTTTTTTTGTTTTCTGTTGTTTTAGATCTTTTTGCTTCCTATATATTACAACTCAAATCAAAATATCAAAGAGGACACAATTAATACACTAGGATTCAACCAACGCAACACTTGTTGACTCCCTACAAAGATAAATGGATACAATAAATTTGTTCTCGCTCATCATTGTGGCAAATAGAGTAGTATAATTTATTTTTCTCAAACATTTCCCAAGAGCGTGGCACAGTTTACCATTCCTATCAATCAAAACCAGATAGCAACATTTAACCCTGTCGGTCATTTTAAGAAGTAATAGTGGTTGCTTTAGACTACAAATTGACCGTGTGATTAGGAGGACCTGTGGTGTCTCAAGGCGGCTCCAAATGTCTATAATTTTGTGATGAGAGCCTACTGTTGCGGCTGATGACTACGAAAAATAATAAAAATTTACACTGTCTGGTTATCTGACATCAGGCTCAAGAATCTAATTCTTCTAACATGTAAAGAAAGAAACAACTAGTTTGAATGTGGTAAAACTAATCAAAACAGTTAATTCAAATACGAAATAATACGGAACCGAATGTTGCAAACAAAGCCCCTATTAATAAATGCAATTATGCAACAACATATTTATACCAATTTAGGCGTCTGCGGTCAAATGTCCACACAGTTGAAGTCTTTTTTTCATTTCATATCGAAATTCCTCATTTGATCAAATGACTGTTTACTTTGCATATTTGGGTAATTATAAACTTGTTAAATATTGTAAAATTTCACAAATAAGTGTGCCGAAATGCATTTGCATTGTTAGATTATAACGACAAGCTGACAAATTTGACAAAACACAAAGGCGGGGTCTTGTTTAGCATGATGTTTGCGATATCAAATTACTCAAGACATGTAAATGATGCATAGAGATTCGTTCCTGTATTTTTCTTTATGCTAACCAGTTGTTTTTTGTGTCCTAAGGCTAAAAAGTAGAAACAAGAAAGGGCTTCTGCTATAGATTTAATAACATTAATTGTATTTATCAAGACAGCAAATTATCTTGATGAATGCTTGATGGACACTAATGTTTCCACTTAAAGAAGACGTCATTGACAACTGGTTTCTCTTGTAACATTTATATCGACAAATTCATTTAAATGTCAAGAGGAAAACATTCCTTTTGGGATGTCAATGTACTATGATGCTGTTTTTATTACGAGGGCAACTGTTTCGCAGATGTACTTTATCAATTGTACCTTCACAAATCATTCCGAATCGTTCAAAACCTTAATGTACCTAATAGTCTATGCTGCGCAAATGAAGCATTTGTAATATTTCACAACAGAAGAAGAAATCACATATTTCACAACAGAAGAAGAAATCAAATATTTCACAGTTTTGAAGTGTCAATCCTAAGTACGATATTTATCTTTGTTGTTGTTGTTCCTGAAGAAACTATTTGTTCTGTATATGAAATTGGAGAATAAGTCCTTTCATGATCTTTGTTCATTTTTTCAGATATATATTGTCCCATTCTACAAAACTATACCATTAAAACGAAGTAAACTCATCTTGTGAACAAATATGATCATAATCAACAATACCATCCTTGCTGTAGAATTCTTTAAATTCTGCTTCATTAAAAAGCAATTTCTCTCTGCTGCCAAGCTACACGGATTCAAATGGAGGCTACAACTCAAATCAACTCAAGGACTTGCAGATGTATATCAAAGTAGTTCGTTTTTAACACTTATTACTTACTTTCAAATTGGCACCTTTTCGTAATAAATACATTAGGCATTTAATTCAATTGAAAAAATTGTTTCCCATTAACCTGCATTTAATTATGTAGGCGCCGTCTAAAAACTATTATAACATTGTGTTCGCTTTGATCAAAAGGTGCAGATAATCAAGGAACAGAGCCAGTTCTAGACAAAAATAGATTTAAATTTAGTGATTTTGGCTGTCAGAAATAACGGCCATTATAGTTTCTTTTCAGTCTGTAAAATGAAGATTTTAATTTTAACAAAATCGATGTTGTATTATCATAACTAGTTAAAATAACCCGTTTAGCAATAAAGAAAAAGAAAAAATATGACATGAATTGGATCATGAGCCCCTATTTCTAGTGTTATTGTATGAATTGTTTTGTTAGGTTTGTATATTTTATTTTTGTGTACTCCTTATTTATTATATAAACGGAAATTCTGTCAAATTATATTAGAATCAATCAAAGCTTCTAATAGCTGGTCATAAAACTTAAAGGGTAAGGTGGGTGAGAAAAATCTGATTTAAAGTCCATCGTCAAAGTTGGTTGCAACAAATTTAGAATTTTTGTGCTCTTAATTTGAATTTAATTGATTATGGTTCTATGATTTGCTTTTAAATTGTTTCTGTGAGAACGGATTCTTGTTTGCGGAGAAATATTCTGTAAACTTTTAATCTGCAAAGTCAATTGCATTTGATTCTTATCTGTCCCTAGAGTGTGAAACGAAATAACAGCATCTTTTATTTGCGGCTAGAATGAGGATTGGTCTGTATTTCAGTTTCCATTTCTGTGCATCAAAGGCAGCATTGTCACGGAGATAAGAACATTGTTCGTCTAAAGCATTTATATATGCTCAGGGATGAGATAAAAGCACGTTTTTGTTTAACGTAAATAGTATGACGTTAATAAATTATGTTCTAAAATCTACTTTTGAAAATCATTCGCTAAAATTGATACAAATGTAAAACATCAGTTATATTGCATGTCAAAAGCATAAAATTAAATGTAAAAACGTTATTAAGGTTACTCATCATAGTAAATGCTTCATTATAATTAAGTAGTACCAGTAGTTTTATATGAATATGGATAAAGTCAATCTACCATGTTCATGAGTTGTGGATAAGGAAATCCCACTCGAGGGTTGAGAAACGTCCCTAAGAACGAGCCTCTGCCGAGGTATTTGGGGCGCATCTCAATCCGATGGTGTGATTTCCTTATCCACAACTCAATGGACATGGTACATTTAATTTCTCACAGTTTCAATCGCATTTTCATCACAGGGGCAAGAGTGATTTTTATCGTTACTTTATTCTATTCTATTCTATTTCATGTATGATAAATAAAGTAATATTTACTTGAGCCAAAGCACTTTTTTCTCTTCTACACAAGCACAAAACAATTCAAACATATGTCCCTGTTAAAATCTACAATTAATAAATACAACAACAAACACTTCGAATCAATATTATTCAAGAAACAACAGTCTAATCAAATAGCGATGACATAAAACAATTCTTTTAAATTGGAATCATATATTTTACGCAACTGACATGAGTCTAAATAGTGTACAAATTTCACTGTTTAGATTTACATTGGAATTGAAGATTCCACCATTGATAGTGATTGCATTGACCGTATGGTATTGCTAAACAGAACAGAACAGAACAGAACAACTTCTTTATTTCAGACACAGATTACAAAATAACATATTGCATACATATCATCTCACACAAGTAACAAGAAATCAGTGTGAAAACAGGCTAGTGATGAAATAAAATGAAAATCAACTTTTTCTCGAATTTTACTTCAAAAAAGCCATAGATGGATAGAAAATGATCGTACTAAGAAAATGAATACCCACAACGCTATGGTCATTTTTTTTTTGTATGTGATGTGCTGGCTGCTTATGATTAATTTAAAATAGTCTGGCAGCGATGAGAGATAAGCGGTGAAGGATAAAATTATCTATCACCGATAAATGCGCGGAAACATGTATCTCATAGGTGAGAAATTTTATGGTGAACTTTCACAAATGTGTCGTCTCTATACCGATTATTTTCTGGATTGTAATCCTGTGGCGTGGTTCGTGCTTTTCGTTTTACCTGCACATGGTTCATGCATATCAGAATCGGTCTCATGTAACTGAATCTCGTTGTCGTGAAATAAATGTTATTTCATTTTACAAATAACTCAGGTATCTAGAAACATGTGTCATAAGACTGTATAAAAACTGTATTGTGAACATGAAAGGAGCACATGTACATTCGTTATACATTCCTTTATATAAAAATTCTTATCGAATTTTTAAAATCCAACAAGCAATATGCAGCTGCTAAATGATATAAAATGAGAGTATAAGACTCTAAATATCTATCAAGTAAGTAATAACTTATCACTTCTATGCAATTATCATTACAGAGTCATATTCCAGCAAAAGTTCTAACACTTTATTCTCACGTATTCATATGACCAACGACACGGTAAAAGGGGCCTACGGACAAATTCTCGGAAACAAGTTTTCTTGTATATTTTGAACAAACAATATTCCAATATCAAAAGGAAACTTTCAGTAGATACAGAATTACAACATTTTGAATAAGCATACCTCAGACGTCAGTGTTTACTCTGAAAATGGCGTCACATACTATAATTTGATGTTAAAGCTGACTTCAATTTACATGGACAGTACATTAATTAGGTAATTATATTGTGTACAGTATGTATAATTTCGTTGCGAAATTATATTCTCTTTCGATACAAATAATATCTTGTCGTTTTAACGCTTGTTCCATAACATATCACCGATAAAATAAAAAACAATAATTTTCGAATCGCTATTGACATGGCAATGAGCTTCTAGAATGTTGGAACAAAAAGGGTGTTACTGTGCAAAATACAGTGTCAAACAGTCTCTAACACTAGTTTTGTATTAAAAGAGGTTAACAAACATGTCATTTTATGTTCTTTTCATTCAAGAATTGTCGAATAATGTAACAATAATTCGAAATCCCCTTTCCCTATGACTCCGCTCAATAATGATGACAGCTATGTGAATCAATTAGTATAATGACTGCAAAAACTGCAAAACGAATCATAATTATTTGCCCTCTGGTATCAATTCTTCAGAACAAATACAAATTAATAAACACAACAAAGCACTTTGGTTATATTAACAAATGTGTCAGAAGATCTTTCGGTTTTATATATTATATGCATTTTGATCATCGGTTTCGAATATTACAGCAACCATTATATTCACCAGACGGAACATTTACATCCATTGTGATCACCTAGTGCCCATGGAATGGTCGTCCGTTTGTGTTTTTAAACAGCTTTCAGCTTATGATGAATTTTTGTTACAAGGCTCAGGATACTATGTGTGTTGAATTGTAGGGAACTTATATACAATGTATGTTCTTATTATGCCACTTAAGGGTAAATACCGACCTAGATTGCGACATTTTTTAAAGAGACTTACATAATATATAATGCTCTTTTTAGAAAAGCAATGTCGTAGAGTCTGGATATTTGGTTTTCTTAAGTGCTTGTATGAATTATGTCCAATCTGCAACGTATCATTCGTTGTGCATATAAATATATCACACGTGGAAGCCTTTATAATCATAGTTTTGTGAGCTGGAAGGCTCGGGCTTAGATATTTTGTGTAAAGCTGCCTTCTGGCTATTTTCAAGTTGTTACAAATATCCCCTAGGATCACAAATTCATTCGTATAGTAACTTGTTTTGCATAGACATAAACATTTCGGAAATGTGCTTGTTTAAAGTGCAAAAGCACATTAACTTAGATTGTTTGTTTTTAACATTGCGTAACCAGCCTTCACAAAGTCGTTCAAGCTTTAATTTTATGTTATAAATTGACTCCGCCCGAAATTTAACTTATAAGTTTTTATTTATAAATAAGTTTTACATACAATGTACTTGTGAAGAAAAAACAATAGAATTCTTTCCTCTTTTCAAAAACGATCGGGAGTAGAGCTTAGTTAATAAAAAGTGTTGCATTTTCGGTTAATTGGTAAACATAGGCAAATTACTTGAAACATTTCTGATGCTCAGAGCTTAGCTATGTAATGTGAGCATAGATAATCATTTATTTATGTGTCTGGTGTTGTCCTGCAATATTAAGTTTCAATCATACCTTTTGTGTCAAAACTGAACCCGTCCGGAGGGTAACTTGCTTCACGTATACATATTTAGGTAACACTGTATATAAATTTGTTTTTTGTGAGCTTAAACAAAAAATGTTTCTGACATTGATTCGAAATTAGAATACTTTCCTAAAGCAATGGGTCATTTTCCCAGATTGCGATCAGGTAAACATAAAAATATCTTTTCTTTAGAAAATATTGTATTATTTAGGACTACTAGTATCTAACCATTGTAACCCCAATGTTTCTCGTACATACATGTAAATTTACAAAATGACTATAGCAATAATCAAACTACTTTAACAGTCTACGATCATTCAAATTAAGCATACCTGTTCTAAAAATACAAGTAATGTGTACATCTGTCTTTCTATAGCCTTTGGACAAGTTGCTTTATTTAACATTAAATATCTGAGGTGAATTGACGCGAAATAAAATGATGTAAAAGGATGTAAAAGTGATAATATCTGATAATGGTTATGATGAAAAACACAATTTAAACATTAGATTTGATAATGATACTACTAACATACACTCTTTTTACGAAGTTAAGCACATTAAGTTCAAACATATAACATGCCATGATTTACTTACAATGAGGCATTCGGTACAGAATATAAACGACAAAGAACACCAACTACCTTAAGTTCATCCTTTTTTGTGTAAATGAGTCAACAATTACGTCGGCGATAAACAAAAAAACGAAAATAAATTTCTAGTATCATGTAATTGTAGTGAAATATCGTGCAATTTTTTTACTATATTAGATATTTACTATACTAGATTAGTTTACTATTTCCATTAAATGACGACAATTTGTGGCTATATGAAACGACCGTCATGCATGCTGCTTTGAGACACAAAGTTCAGAATTCAGTTATGATTCTAATATTTTAAAGTTTGTGTACATATACAAAAACCGAAGTTTGCAAAAGCGGTTCATTCACTGAAGTTCTAATTCTTATAGATTTAAAATGATTTCCACTCACACGTTTTTAAAAAAAAGGCAAAACAGACCAGAAGAAAGGTCCTGTTACAAAGCAAAACGAAAGCATTGTTAAATTGAAAGCAAATACAATTTTATCGTTTTTTGATTTTGTTTCTGTGTGTGTTTTTTTTTTTTTGTGTGTTTTCTTTTGTTGTAGATCTTTTTGCTTCCTATATATTACAACTCAAATCAAAATATCAAAGAGGACACAATTAATACACTAGGATTCAACCAACGCAACACTTGTTGACTCCCGACAAAGATCAATGGATACAATAAATTTGTTCTCGCTCATCATTGTGGCAAATAGAGTAGTATAATTTATTTTTCTCAAACATTTCCCAAGAGCGTGGCACAGTTTACTATTCCTGTCAGTCAAAACCAGATAGCAACATTTAACCCTGTCGGTCATTTTAAGAAGTAATAGTTGTTGCTTTATACTACAAATTGTCCGTGTGATTAGGAGGACCTGTGGTGTCTCAAGACGGCTCCAAATGTCTATAATTTTGTGATGAGAGCCTACTGTCGTGGCCGATGACTACGAAACATAATAAAAATTTACACTGTCTGGTTATCTGACATCAGGCTCGAGAATCTAATTTTTCTAACATGTAAAGAAAGAAACAACTAGTTTGAATGTGGTAAAACTAATCAAAACAGTTAATTCAAATACGAAATAATACGGTACCGAATGTTGCAAACAAAGCCCTTATTAATAAATGCAATTATGCAACAACAGATTTATCTGCGGTCAAATATCTACACAGTTGAAGTCTTTTTTTCATTTCATATCGAAATTCCACATTTGATCAAATGACTGTTTACTTTGCATCTTTGGGTAATTATAAACTTGTTGAATATTGTAAAATTTCACACATAAGTGTGCCGAAAT